>WYDI02002124.1:4160-16660 GCA_009867235.2 Psittacus erithacus
CCTTATATCCAATCTAAACTTCCCCTGTTTAAGTTTTAACCCATTACCCCTTGTCCTATCACTACAGTCCCTAATAAATAAATAAATAAATGAGTAAATGAGTATAATATTCATTTTCATAAAAATCAGTGTCATCAAATTGCTGGAGTACATATTCAAGGCAGATAGGCTGCAGAGATCATTGGTTTTAAATGAGAAGAATCAGAGTTAAGGCTGCTTTCTGCAGATAACCCGACTATCCTCAAACCAATGCCAAGATAAAAATTATGCTTCCACACCCATAAAGCTACTATAACAGCTCTGAAAAGGAAGCTATGAAAAACAACCGTAGCCAAGGTGAAATGTTAGGCAAGGTTAACTATCTATCTTTAAACAGTATATGCTGTGTCCTTGTTCTCACCTACTGCAAGATGTCAGGAGCATGACCCAAGCAGAGACCTCGCACAGGCTGGGAAGACTGCAGTAGTTATCCCCACTAGAAGTGAATCTTTCTCCTGCAATGTCCAGACTGGTGCTAACTATTAGCTCTGCTGGAGCCATTACCCTACAAGCCATAAACAGCATAAACAAAGACAGATAATTGGTTAAGAATGTTGAGAGGCTATATTTTTACAGCCCAAACAAATGGCTCTTTAAAGTAGGACTCTGCCATTCCTTATTATATTACGGTATTTAAAGCAAGTCTAAAAATAAATGGGTGTTTCACAGGAAATAAAGATAGAAGGCCAAAATCCTGCCCTGCAATAACTGTTATTTACAAAAGTCATAAAAGCAACTTGCACCATAACGTCTCTCCACTAATTCTACAAATAAAGTTTTTGGAAACTAATAGAAAAAATATTTGTTATTAACGCAATTGGTTCAGTTTTCTTCTCAGACAAAATTTCTACATACTTCAAACATCCAAAACTGTATTTCCTCATTATAGTATTTTTTTCCTTACATCAGTGAATCACTGTACTCTATCCACATCAAAACATGTACATACATGTGGGAGAACAGTTAATTGCTTCCTATCTTACAGTGATAGGGGCAAGCCATTAATTCTCAAGCATATGGCACAAAATTAGAGCCTATTGCTACTACATTTTTATCCTGTTAGAACATTGGTTATAGGTTGCACCCTTATTTCTAATGTAGTCTATTAGATCCATATAGAATTAGATCTTGGTAAACTCTGGGTTTGGGTTTTTTTGTTTTGGTTATTTTTTCTAAATAGTAGACTTTAACCTACAAGTTAATAACATATACAGGGAAAGTATCTTAAAGTCTTTTACACAGTTAAAAGGTAAGCAGAAGCAAGCAATAAATAACTGCATATATGCAGTACTAAGGTTAACCTCGAAAATCAAAGCTTTTGTTGCAAAGTTAAAGGCACAGTATACCATCAGTCTTTCATAAACACTTTTATGATACCTTTGTGAATCCTAATGCACTATTACTGGAGTTTCTGGTATGTTTGTAGAAACACTATTTTAAAGGTTTTACAGTAAAAGATAGTATCAAGATAGCCCTTCTGATAAGAAGCAGAAATAAACTGAAGCAGAAATAGATTTATGCCAAACAAAGCCTTTTGGATTCTAAATATTATTATGCTCAGCATATGCTTCCTATACAAGTTTGTTTGATTGCTGATTTACTAATGATGATATTGACGTGCTGTTAATAGAAATATGCAGCACAGGCTTGATAATCATGATAAGCATACACTGCAAATCTGTTTGATTGTTAAAATTCCTAATGATGATATCGATGCAATATTGACATGCTGTTGAGAAAAAAATCCAGCACGCAGTGAATGGATAAATGAGGTAGGATACATCAGATCTCTTTGATTGTTAAATTTCTAAAAATTACTCTAGAGCATTTTCAAGGAAATAAAAAAAAAAAAAAAAAAGAAAAGGTAAAACCATGCAACATATGCTTTTCTAAGTATCCTTTACTAATACTTTTCAAGTAGCAGATATACTTTGCTTTTTTTCTGAAAAACATCACATATATAATTAAAAAAACACATTTCAAGATCCTTTGGGTAGCATGCTGATAAAGAATATTAAATAAATGCAGTATTTTAACAGGTTTTGCAACCATTTTTTACAGGAGAAATATTCAAAGTGAAGGGTTTTTTGGTTTTTGGTTTTTTTGTTTGGGTTTGGTTATTTTTGAAAGGTCTTTTTATTAAATAAAACAATAGCACAGGCACTGCAATCTGGAGGCTATTAAGGAAATAGTAAATGCAGAGCAGTAAACACCTTTTTTTTGTGAATCTTTTGCTTTTCAAAATTATTATTTAATAAAAAAATAAAGTGCAAGTAATTATTGAAGTTGAATGCTTAGAATTTTTTCCTGAAAATTATCACAAGAGCAGAGCAACATTTTCTGGCAATAAACTTCATATCCTATTCTCCTTGGTTTAGCAATTTATGGAGAGGCAAATAAAATCTCATTTATTCACAACTTTTCCGTCATTTCCTACTCTGTTACTCCCCCTCGTACTTCTCCTCTAAAAGCCAAACAAAATAAAAAAACTTTTAAAAAGCAACAAAAAAAAAATCAAATTAACTAAAAACTTAGCATAGGGGCAGGGGACAGGAGAAATCCAGCAGCACAGTCTGCTCCACAGAGTCTGGGCTCCACAGCGCCAGAACTCGCTCTTCAGCGCAAACAATGTATTTCACCTCCGATATAAATTTTAGTTTCATCAACAATATAAATGATTTAATACCGCCTGAACTGGTCCAAATCAGAAATCTTCAACTTCGGAAGCACGTTTGATGGCCCTTCGTATCTTGGAGGATAGACTGCCATCTAGTGACCGCAAAAACGTTGTCAACCAGAAACGAACGGACGCCCGGGGAGAATTGGAAACTGTTTCGACTTCGACTGTTGTCCTCACTTCCCAACCCGGCCGGCTCTCCTGGCCAAGGGAAGCGCGATGCCTACCCTAATAGGCCGCCCAGATCCACTGCAGAAAGGTAGGAGTACCGCTCACAGCTTACCCCAGAAGCAGATTTCAAAGAAGCCCATAGAACCTCCCTTCTTGATCAATACATAATATACACCAAAGAAATTGTTTTCTCCAGAAAAACAGAGTACAAAACATTCTTTAAAAGACCATAGAGTAAGTTCTCACATAGCAGTTGTAGAATTGCTTCAGACTTTTTTATTATTCCTGATATTGCCACTTTAACATTCCCCCTTTTTCACCACCAAAACCTGTAATAGAACAGAATCCATAATGCTACCGTTTATTAGTCCACAGTCAGAGCAAAGAACAGACAAAAGCTGAGGCAACAGTAACAAACTCCTAGCAAAGAGAATCATAATCATATGTGTAAGAACAAAAGGAAAAATAGGAAAAGCAGCCCATACATGTTTGTACAAGTGTTTGCATAAGCAATTAGCACATGGGAAAACATTTTAAGAGACAATGGTATACCACCCCAATCCTTCAGACCTGTACGGCAGTAGGAATATGGAAGTTGATACATTCTGCATTGCCAGTTTTCCTATGCATTGCCATAAGCAACAAGAGGACACAAGAGGAGAGGGCTGACAGAGTAGGCAGGAAAAAAAAAAAAACAACTCTTTTGTATAATCAAGGTAGTCACTGCCACTTCTACTGTTTTCCTGAAGGAATTAGATAACATGCAGAAAAAGCATACTGAGAACAAGATGTTTCTATTGCATACCAACCTGAATAACTGGACAAGGCAAACACATAATGTTCTATTGGAGATACTTAAGCTAAATGGCTGAAGCTGCTTTCAGAGGTCAATAAATTATAAGAACTTGAAAACTTAAATGTGGCATTGGAAGGGGTGCAAATTAGAACTTGGTGTTTATTTTCTATTTTAAAGCTAACCTTCTGTTCCTTTGGAATATGAGGTTGAGGTGTTCTCCACAGTGATAAATTTGCAAAACAGTTTGCCTGAAGAAAATTCTGAAACGCAGGTTATAAGACTGATGAAAAAGGAGAGCAAGCATGGAGGGTGAGGTTATGAGCAAGTCAGAGATTCATACAGGTGGTTAGAAAGCAGCTTCCATGACATCCTGAGTAGCAGGATTCCTCATCTTGCAGAAAATTAAAAGCACCAGATTTGTGTATAGTATGATGCACCTAGTTCTGGTGCCTAGTCCTGTTCCTAATCGTGGGCTTCAGCTCCAAATGTTAACTGATCATACAGTCAGAGAAATGGGTCTGCCTAGAACAAAATGCAGAATTATATCATCTCAGCCAGTCCAAAAGCCCCAATAGCTTTGTGTTGGCCTGCCAACAGCATAATATGCAAGTACAGTATTTAGATCTGGAGTTGCCAATTATCCTATTCCTTAATTTAGGGGAAATACAGATCCTTTTCTTTACTACCACCAAATAGGTAAATGACTATAGATAAGCCTTTAAAGGCCAGTCCTAAGTATAGGCTGTGAGTATAAGAAAGTATTTGTTCATCAGATTTATCATTACAGTTACATTCTGCAATAATCATGACAATTCCACCTTTTCTTTTAAAGATTGTTTTCTACACTGAAAATATCTAATCTTTTTAACCTTAAAATTAACCCGAATATCAATTCCAACACACAGTTGGTTTTGGTCAACTCAACTTTTATGGGAATAAAGATCATAAGAGTTTACATGACTTGTGAAAATTTTTTATTAATACTTTACTTGATCACTGAAATAAACTGGATCTTAAGAGACTTTATTCCATAACTCACTTAGCCAAGTTGAATACACTAATGACAGACTCAATCCTTCAAGAAAGAAGGCTTCAATCTGTGAGTAAGAAACATACTAGCAGAACAAGAAGTAAAATGGATATATAATAGCTCACAAATTAGTGAACTGTGGTTAACATATTTCCAGGAAGAAAAAGGCATTAGCTAAAGTTTAGTTTACACACTTCATTTGTGGTTACAGATGTCATTCCATAGAGGATTAAAAAGGGAATGAAGCAAGGGTGGAGTGAGTGGTATTTAAATCTGACAATTAAGGAGGAGCTGCCAATACAACCTTCATTAAAAAAGTCAAATATGATTTGATCAATTTTTTTTCCACTCAATAAAGTCACCTCAATCAGTAGAAGAACTTTTAGTTTAAGTTTCGTAGTAGCAAAGAGATTTTTGAGAACATTAACTTCTTAGTGCTAGAAATAAAGTTTTATTCTTTCCTAACATCATGCCTCAGCTCTTGTGCCAATTAAAAATCAGTTCTGTGAGTGCTTCTGACAACATGAAGCCTGTGAGAAATTCCAACCCTCTAATTCAGAATTAAAAACAGTGAAGTATATAATTTCAATTTAAAAAAATGACACAAGGCTGATACAGTAACACCATCAGTCAGTGCAATGAGCAATGTTTCTTAGTTACCAGTTAATGGAGAAACTTCTGTCTCAGCAGGTGAAGGAGGAAGAAAACCTAAACTTTTAAATATTGGATAAAACAGCAAGGTGAGGAAGGAAGTACACTCAGATTTTGCAACAACATTTCAGGACGGTGTAGTCCTTATGAAGTCACAGATAAGAGAAAGTCCTGAGAAAGCTCAAGAAATAAAAATAGCATGGATGGGAAACAAACCAATCCATATCCATGTAATATTTCAAATCTATGCAATTTCTTCTGGAAGAAAGAGAGGCACCGTCCATTATACCATCACATACAGACTTACTGCCTTTTGACTTATATTCTGACGGAACTTACTTGCCACTAAGATATCTTTCTCACCTTATGAATCCCAAATATATACAAGGAATAAGAAACAAAACCTGATAATAAAGCCAGCCTAGCATCAGAAAATGCCAGTGTCTGCTTATGCTGCAGAGGGAGGATTTGCCACCTTCTGCATCACCCTGGGTATCATTCCCCCTTCTGGCAGAAGCTGCCATGGATAGAACAGCTGAGCAGAAACCTGCAAGGTTGTGAATATTTCCTTGCTTCCTGCAGCCCTCTGGCCTGCAGCTCACACCCTCTTTATAGTCATGAGTGGGCAGCAGATTTTGGGACAGGCAAGCAACACCCACTTAGCTTGGGAAGCGGATTTACTTTGTAGGAGGAGAAAGTTAAGGGCACCTATAGCCAGCAGACCTTGTTTGGGCAACTACACTCAGCCCTCCCAAGCAATGCTGTACTGGTTCAGAGACCACCTATGACCAGAATACAAAGCAGAGATTCTATCTTCTGAATGGGCAGAATCCCTTCATCTCACAGTGTTCTTATCAGGCCCATCATTTAGCAGGAACCCTACAGATAAACTAGGTTGAACAAAATCTAGGATGTCAGACCTATCTTCAAGAAAGGATAAATGAAGACTTCAAATCACTAAACTATGTCATTCTGAGTAGTAGAGTGCAATCCACAGAAAAACTTGATTTAGGAAAATAAATTTCTCCTTCACCAGCCACCAGGTGAGATGATCAGAAGTTGTATTGCAAACAGGATTAAGTAAAAGATCAGAAAATTTCACAGCAATTTTCTCAATTATTGTCTCAATTATTTCTGTGAAAGATCAAAGTATTTCACTGCAGCTGTAAATTGATTCGAAACAGTACAATAAGTAATTTACAGGTCTTTGGATAAAATAGTAGATATGTCTGGAGCTGGTAAAAACTATAGAGACAATTGATAAACTACTAAAAATTGTCGAAATAAAACATATCGCCAGCTGCAAGTCAAAAAAAAACAAGAACAAAAATAGCAGAGAGGAAATTGATCTCCTTCAAATTTATTACAGAGGACAGGAGATGCAAGAGTTCCCAGAAAAACAAGTGTATTGTCATGCTTGCCATAACACCAACCATTTTCCAAGACTGCTGTTCTCAGCACAAATTGTGCAGAAATACAAACCAAAATCCATCCATAAAGATACAGCTGGAGGACAAAATTTTGATGATATAGATACAAATATCTTTTGTTGAGTTACTTAATAAATTTGCCAGTTTGTAAAGCAGGTTAGTTTTTGACATAAGCTGCAAGAACAGAAACTGAATTTCAAGGAGATGCTGTAGCGGAGTAGAAAGTAACTATTGTGTCAGAAACTGTGTCCAGAGGAATGAAACTGTCTCCAGGTGAAAGCAGCTGTCCCAAGGAGAAACTATTTTGAACTGGAAAGACATTAGCCTGAACAGAAGCAAGAACCAGGGGAAAGTTTAACAAGCTTTGTAAAGTGACCTTACGCTTCATGCTTTCCACAAGACACTGTTCTTCTCGGAGCTTTAACAATTACACACTCATTGTGCAGTGATTAATGGCTTGCCACCATTAAAATAAAAATAATAACACAAAGTAACAAAAAAATTCAAAAAGTACACATGGGGTTAAGACTTCACACAGGTACACAAAAATTTCAGCTACACATAGCTTAGGTAGGATTTTGTTCTTTACTTATCATTGGATGTAAAGAAATATGAACTTTCTAGACAGGGATCAAATTCATCATGTAAGAAAGGAAACTGCAATAAAATACAAATATCAAATATAATCGTGCTGTTGCTACACATAGTTTTCTCCAGCAAGATGTATTTGTGTAGACAAAAAACAACTAAGAGCACTATTACTAGATCACAGAAGCCAGTTATATTAGTTTATTACTTTTTAGCTATTTCTATTCCAGTTTACAATATACATCCCTAGTTGATAAATAAGGAGTTCAGGTTTTTGGACTCATGCTTCTGAAGTATCTATGAACATAGCTAGTCATGCAGCCTTACTCCAATGGTCTAAGGACCAGCCCTAAGAGGGGCTCGGGAGCTTTAACACTGCTAAGTCTGTTACAGCTAGAAACTGACACAAGAGCTTGGACTCTTTCTTATTCTAGTGCCCTTTTAACCTCACATGAACATCCTCCAGGATAAAGATAGCAAAGTCTAGTCTAGGCTTCTGGGAAAAGGAAGCTCCCTCTTATGCTGATGTGAGTAATGTAATGAGTCACAACAAGTCTCCAGCCAAGAGGGAACAGGGGAAGCAGAAAAAACAAACCACAACCACAACATGCCCCATTCTCTGCTGGCCACAGTACCCCATATTCCCAGTTTTTAAGTGCAGCAACAGCACATGATACTCCCTTTGGGCAGGCCCCAGGTGAGGTTTGGACCAAATGAACACGAGTTTAAACTTAAATAACTGACCAAATGAACATGAGATTAAATGTAAATAAATTTAAACCTGGTGAGCCAGGCACACTTCTTAGGTTAACAGAATGCCTGCGAATAAGAGCAAGATCCTGCCCACCCATTGCTCTTGAAAAAAGGCAGGGTGCAGCACTTGCATCATAGCACCATTGACATACACACAGGTCCCTCACACTCCTTCCATTACAGCTTTGTTGAAGACACCAACTATTGGTTCAGTATCCTCATTTCCATCTTCCACAGTCTCACAACCAGACTTGGGATTCTGCCATCTCCCAACCAAACTGACACTGGGGAGTTCTGATTAATGATAGACAGTCAGATTTGGAGTACAGATATAAACACAGTTTCAAACAAATCTATTGGTGATAGAGCAAAAATTGATTTTGACCTCCACAGCCTGAAGCAGAATAGCTTTATCCAAATGTCATTGACTGGCCTGGGGAATCAGGACCTCTGTCTTGCAAATCTTTGCTGTTTTGAAGGCTGTTTTGTTCAAATAGCCACAGCACATTTCATAATGGTTTCCGGCAGTCTCTAGGAGTTGAAGAAGCCATTTAACATAACACAAGGAGGACTTGAGAAATTAGCATCAAGAAAAAAAAAAAAAAGGCACAATTTTTTTCTACTTGTTCTCTAGTACTTTACTGATAAAGATTAGCACCCCAGGCCTTGTAAAACCACATTTTCAGGTACAGTTAACCCCTTAACTCCAGGCATACTAAATTCGCAGCGCTGCCTAGTCAATTACCTTAATTAAGTGCTTTTTTTCTTTGCTAATTATGAAACTTTGCCTTCAAAAATCATAAACCAAAGACTCCTAAAATTGATGATTAGTTCAAGACTTGGCAGAAATTGCACGTGAGATGATTATAACAGCT
Organism: Psittacus erithacus; assembly: GCA_009867235.2. Lineage (NCBI taxonomy): Eukaryota > Metazoa > Chordata > Aves > Psittaciformes > Psittacidae > Psittacus > Psittacus erithacus. Next base: position 13,171 of record WYDI02002124.1, read on the forward strand.
ACCTGTTTAATGCTGCTGCCTTACCAATATATTGTAAAAATTTAGGCATTTCAGTTAGCAGAGTGTCTCTCAAGGGAGTCAGTCCTTGACATATCAAATAAACCACCTCCTTCCCCCACAAATGCTAAATAATTGCATCTCAATTCTCATGTCACTCTACATTTATGCAAAAATTATTGTGGATGTTTATTTAGGTATGTTACACTTGCACCAGTGTTATAGGCTGAGACTTAAGGAAAATGAGCTTCCTGACCTTTCTAGTGCATGGCAGCTCTCTAGCAGAAAATGGCTTTAGCGTATATTAGAGCAGTTTTACAGAAGATAATTTCTGTTCTATTACAGAGACAGTTAACCACATTGTTTTCCATCTTGTTGCGCACTTCTGACTTACAATCCTTATTTAAAGATCATTAGATTCTACCATACTCTCCCAGGAGTTTGTTTTGGGTTTTTTTCCCCAAGGTGCTAAATGTTTAACGTTGGTTCGTAAATTCAATTATAGAGGAAAAAAACAAAAAAAAAAAAACAAAAAAAACCAAGATCTTTCACTGTCAACGAAGGTTTGAGTGTCAACATTTTTCTCCCCCACGGTTTACGTTGAAAAGTTTGAAGATTAAACATAACAGATTTTCCCTCCATCTTTGGTTTTGATGTAACATCCATACAAGGCTACAGTACAGGAGGTCACAGTCCAGTCACCAGGAGCCTAATGCACAAGCACTGCATGGGTTTTTTGTGTCATTTCTTACCCCAGAAAGCCCTGGGATACACAGAAATAATTCAGAATCAAGATTGTTTTAAAGGCAGAATTTTCCCCAAAGGATGAGGAGAAAGAGCATTAAAAAAAAAAATTCAACCAAACAAGAAATCTTTAGCCTAATAATCAATCTTCTAATTGATTATTATCAATTATTAGCATCGATTCTCATGACAAAATAGGTTAAATGTAATATGATCCCCACTAGATCAGGTCATTGACAGTTTGCACATGGGGCAACATAGGTAAAGAACTCTTGTAGAAGTTAAGTTTTGTATGCCTTTAAACATGTATTAATTGCCGCCTTCTTCATTTTTTATGTTTTTTAAAATTAACTCTGCCAGTTACGGTTGTGGCTTAACTTCATGTTGCATACTCTAAAAGCTGTTTTATGGCTATGTAAAGGCAGCAACAACTAGTAAAACATTTCTTTAATAACATTGCATCACAGGTTATCTCAGGTGGTGGTGTTTTGGTTTTTTAAATAGACACGATGGTTTAACCCCAGCCAGCAACTAAGCATCACACAGCCACTTGCTCGCATCCGCCTCAGTGGGTTGAGGGAGAGAACTGGAAGAGTAAAAGTGAGAAAGCTCATGGGTTAAGAAAAAAAACACTTAATAGGGAACGTAAAAGCTGTGTGTACAGGTAAAACAAAACAAGGAATTAATTCACTAGTTCCGCTCAACAGGCAAGTGTTCAGCCATCTCTAGGAAAGCAGAACTCCATCACATGTAACGGTTACTTGGGAAAACAACTACCACCACTCCACACACTGCAAAATTACACAACAGTTCCTACAGTATCCCGTTGTCACTTCTGTCCATTTTGAAATATTTCCAAACACTAGTAGTCAGAAGAGCCTTTTTCAGGGTGTCAAAGCACATTATTTCCAAGTATAAAGTTAAAAAGCATTTGTCACTTTAAAAGTAAAAAAATGTGATTCACTGCTTCAAAGCGCTAGTTTTTATGTGTTCATTAGAACCACCATTCGGTAGCTTTCTGTTGAGTATTCATAAAATCCTGCCTGCCAGATAATTATATCGCATTAATATGGTATGAATAAATGAAAGCAGTAATTATGGGTTTATTCTCTATTTTGCAATTTACAGTTTGGTTTGCTTCAATGGCAGAATACTTTTATGTCTGAAACAATACCACATGGTAATTTGTTTTAGGACTTTTCAGAACATAGAGAACCCCACCCAGGGTACTTGGATAATAGTGTAAAGAACATATAGATTAAACCATTATATTTTCTTTCTCTCAGGCTCTCACTGATCCTCAGGAATTGCATAAGATGGCAGAAAAAAATTTCTATTTTTGTGAAGTTCAAGTCTTATGTTTAAGTATCTTTTTTTATTTAAATTTTCTACCTTTCTATCACCATGCATATACTGTACCACATCACCAGTTCTGAAGCCCCCAAGGAAATCCATGATAATTACTGCAGAATAAATAGTTCAAAATAGCCTGCTGTATCAAGACTACTTGATTCTGTAGCACACAACTTACAACAGATGTTGTAATACACATCTACATGTGTTTCTTTTTCCAGAAATCAACTTTCCATTGCATTACAACTGCAATTAGTACTGGTCAACAAGAAAATTCAGGCAGACTACAGCTCAGAGAAGTTCAAGTTGTCTGTCTTCTATCTAAAAGTTTGAGTAGAATTCTCAGTGTGTGGCTTTCTCATAGCCTTGGCCTTTTCTATCACATCTTGGTATTTATCTTTCAGTTGGAACTGCACACCTCAGCAGCAATGTAAAGGTTTACTCCAAGATAGCTATAAAGAGGGGATGTACATAACAGATCCACCAGTAGACAAGATTCCCTTCTCTTGGAATCCCAAATGACAGTATCTCCTATAGGCACATATATCAACCTCAGGGGGCACTGACTCACAAGGTTTCCAGATCACCTCACTACCATTAAGCAAATATTCCCAGAGACTCTCAAATATGATGATCCTGGTTTCTATAACAGACAAAAATATTCCCCTTGCACACAGCAAGTCCTTGGCACTTCAGGGAGTCTTCACTGTGACTCTTCACAGTTCTCTCATCAGAAGTGCAAAGGAAGCACAAGAACTGGATAAAAGCCTTCACATGGGTGCAAGGTAGAACTAGCCATCAATCAAGAACACATCTAACCACCATAGTCACCTTGTGCTTTCACAGTATTTTTACTTGAGGTAGACAGACCCCCAGAAGCCAGCACAAGAGACTATGCAACAAGTATTGGGGATAAAAGCAGCAAAGTTATATCTAGAGAGGAAGCAAATATATGTGATGAAGAATATTACTGCTTGTTATCTGGCTTGCATGTGGAGGCAGCTGTCTGAGAAGAAAGCATTGTTCAATAGGCATCGCAATTTTGCATCATCAAGGCCAGCCAGCCAGTGTCACAAATCTTCATCTAAGGAACAGATTTTAGAATTAAGATCTTTATACCAACCTCAGAGAAGTTGTCTCTGCACAGGCACCCATGGAAAAGGAGATAGCTGTAAAATCGACCCAGTCATCTACTCTTATATGCCTTAGCATATAAGAAACCAGGCAAATAAAAATTTTGTTCGTGTGATATGGATGTCTTAGATGAAAAATATAGGGTCTTAAAAATAACTTCTTTTTTCACATTGTGAAAAAGAAGAGCACAGTTACAAAAGTCAAAGATCTGTAACATGACTTTTTTTCAGTTAGCATGCCAGTAAAGCATGTAAAATAAATT
>WYDI02002124.1:21660-30872 GCA_009867235.2 Psittacus erithacus
CTTAAACTTCCCACATGTAAAATTCTATGATTGCATTTACAGGTTGACAGAATGTGGGGTTAACAGGTATGCACTGCTACTTCATTTTGCCAGCAGGAGATTTGATGGCTTTCAAGTAATAAATCATAAAAACTTTCCTATTTCTAAACATTTTAAGATAAGGGAGTTGGAAATCAAATCAATTTAGGTTTCTATACGCAGGTTCCAATCTTTCTAACCAGGGACAAGCATGCTGTCTTTGTCAAATCATTTCAACGTGAACCAACTGGAAATTTATTATCTTATAAAGACCATCTATGTATTTTCCCAGCATTCTTTGAAGACTACACTGAGACAACGGCCACACCAGCTGCAATTTCACTTACAGAAGCAGGGTGGAAAGGAGAAACAAATGCATACACACATAGCTACTGTTTTATGAGTTGGTCTATCACAAATGTTATTTAGTTTTATATTTAAACAGCAAAAATCATACATACAAAAAATAAGTTAGATTTGTGTACTTTATGCGCTATGTCTGAGCATATTTATTACTGTTTTTTTTCTACAATGCTTTATAAATTACTTTCCCTCAACATAAATATTGAATAGGCTGCTGCCGTGTGACTCCTTCTCCAGGGGCAGCTTCTGGGACAGCAGATTGCTCAGCATTTGGGGCAAGTGGGTGGAGGGGAGCAAGCAGTGAGGGACACAAGGGACTTCTTATCAGAGAAGGAGCTGAGATAGAATCATAGAATCAACTAGTTTGGAAAAGACCTTTAAGATCATCAGAATGAAGAGGATGGTCCAGGCAGCATGAGAGTCTAGCCATTTCAGCAACGGCTGCTATGGGGCTCTTTCCTTTCTTCAGTGGCTGGTTTAGCGGTCCAACTCTTTCCCAGAAGTCTCCTAACAAGAGGTGGTATGGAGAAAGGGACCAAAAGCAGGGAACCAATAGGTATAGAGTTTGTGGGAGTAAGTGCACACTTTCTATCACGTTAGCTCAATTCTTGCTCAACTTCAGTATATTTATGCTTATTTTTTAAACCCTGAAATCTGCAGTTTATGGTTTTATCATGCTCATGTACTGGAAAAGAAAAATTAAAATTGTACACAGAGATGAAAATAAATAAACCTAAATTTCTAAAAATTGTACCACTGGCCTTATGATAAAAGTCCTTCTATCCAATCAGTGCTGAAGCAAGAAGCCAGGTGTATAGATGGGAACATCAGTTCTGCCTCCTAGGCAAACTGTACTAATTCACATTAATGTCAAGGATACTCCAAACCAAGAGGATTGGGCCCATCCTGCAGCTGTGCTCAATTAACATTTTAATGCAAAGCTGAGGAGAAGCAGATAGGTAACAGGTGTGGCTCACCCTAATTAAATACCTCTACTCAATGTCATTATTTATTTCCTGTTATACAAAATGCCATAGTACATACTTTTCTGAAGCCATCACTTGAGGGGGAGGCCAAGGAAAGAAATTGCTAACCAACATATCAACTCCTACAAGAAAGCAAAAGCCCAGCAAAAATGTTCCTAATAACATTTTATTTAATCAAGCTGTTTAAAGGAAAAAAAAAAAAAAAAAAAGCCAAGGAAGTTGACAGCTGTATTGTTCCAGAATATTATACATCTATTCCCCATCACATACCACAGTACACACAGATAAAACTACTAATCAAAACTACCACTATCATTAGAATAGCCATAAAGTAATGCTAAAAGGGATACACTGATGGCTTTCATACACTGGAAAATACCATAATGTTGGCAAAATGGACTTTAAAAAAAAAAATTAGCTAATGAATGTGAAGTTTGACAAGAAGCACGCAGTATTTTCAGCTGGATAATCCAAGAGACCAGATGGCACTGATCCCAGCATTCACAGAAAAAGTTTTTTACAATATTTAAATGTAAAAGATGGCAATTCTTCTGTATTAATGAATAGTTTTTTCCTGTAGTCTTTCTAATTCAACATTTATTGCTTTTTTTCAAACTTTTTTGATAAAATAAATGACTTGCAATTCTTGATAAGTTTCTAACAGAATCAATACTAGACAGAATGGATGTAATAACAATTATTTTTTTGTTGTTTAAAGACACCCTATTGCTAGTCTTCATGTGGCAACTATCAAATAAACTATGGAGTCATAAGCACGATGCGTTTGACAGCTTCTTCCTCTAAACACCTACCTCAGATGGAATAGTATACTATTACTAAATCAAGAAATCTCTAGGTCCAAATACTTATTTTGCATATTTAATAACAGTGTGAGCACTGCTCAGCAATAACAAAAACGTCTCTGTATTATCACATTATTTCATCACAAATCCAAAATATAGCCCCCTAAAGAGCTACTATGAAGCCAAAACCAGCACAACGTTCAATAGTTACAGCCACTTACTACATGCAATTACACCGGTGTGTGTCCTTAGAAAAACACATATCTTCCTCTTCTTAAAATGAGAAGGGTGAGAAAACCATATTAACAGGAACCATGAAGCACTGGTATAGATTACCTGAGGTCCTGTGGGGTCTCCACTGTTACCTGTCATTATGAACCAATTAGATGTCTTTCTTTAATCCTACTTTTGAGCACAGGGATTAACATCTTTACATGACACCACGTCTATTTCTGACGACTCTCTGGCTCTACCTTGCAACATTCAACAAATCAGAACTGCTCAGAGAGCAGTGGAGGATCAACTGAGACAACATAAGAATGTGATGCCTGTAATAGTGAGGGATCCTGTGCACACAAAAGTGTCAAACAGCCATGCAAATTATCATCGAATCACAGAATCATTCATGTTGGAAAAGACCTTCAAGATCATTGAGTCCAACCATTAACCTGTTGCTGCCAAGTCCACCACTAACCGATATCCTCAAGCATCAGATCTGCATGTCTTTGAAATACCTCTATGTATGGTAACTCAACCACTTCTCTGGGCAGCCTCTTCCAATGCTTGACAACCTTTGGTGAAGAAATTTTTCCCAATATCCAAGTTAAACCTTCCCTGATGCAACTTGAGGCCATTTCCTCTTGTTCTATCCCTTGCTACAGAGTTTGATAGAACAATGAGAAAATATAGTCCCAAATTAATAGTGAGAATTCTTTTAACAAGAACTCTAGGATGCTAGGATCCCTCAGGGACTGTGCAGATTGCCCAGTGAGAGTTAGTACTGGACAACACCAATTCTTTTGTGCATCTAAGTCTCTAAGAAATCAGGAGAGAAATATTGTGCAGGAAATAATGCTCCTAAGGGTTTTGCCTATGCACAGTTTCTGTCCTGTAGGCAGCTATGACAGTCTACACAGACTGCAGCTGAAAGAGCATACACCCCTAACATGGATCCACTTATTGGTAAATTTTCTGTGCTTGAAGAGAGTTCACTTTTTGTACCTTTTGAAATGCCATTGCTGTTGCGAATTTGTCACATATCATTAAAATTATTATTTCATTATATCAATTTCCTTTCCCTTTAATTCCATTGAGTTTCAATAAATCTGTTTTTAACATTATAGAAAGAGCTTGATAGATTAAAAAAAGCTGAAAAGTGCTTTATTAAATACGCATAACATGTAATCACATATTTCCTGCTAAACTGAGCTATTGAGGAACTCTCTTCCTCAAACCCAGAGCCCTTTACAGAAACATGCTGGTTTTGAAAAACTTTCATCTGAGATGCTTCTTGTGTTAAAGACAGAATTACTGGCCAAAATGAAACACAAATTATTGGTTCATCACTGGTCATAAGGCGACAACTATTCCCTACACTCTGATAATTAGAGCAAAGAAGAAATTAAAATTTCAATACCTCACATACTACATGAATATGCTAATCTGTGGCCTTTTAGCTCCCCATCTTTTTTTTTTTTTTTATTGTACACAATAAAACCACTTCAATGTTTCTGGCAAAACAACCCATTTTGTTGGAGAAGAGCAGAGAGATTTCAGTGGCTGGCTGGGAATGAGATAGCAAGTAAATCTCTCTGCTATGGTAACACAACATAAAAAATTGTCCTAGATTTGGTATATGAAGATTCATTAGTATGTTGTCACTCAGGAACTTCCTCTAGTTACTCTGCTAACTTTCCCCTCCTTTCCTTTCAGAAAAATATTAATTGCTTCTGCTACCTGATTTCAAAGTGGTTTATTACTATATTTTAGCAAACTGAACAGGGATTCTTAACAGCAGGTTTTCTGGAAAAAAATTAATCAGTTGGATTTAATTATATTTTTTTTTACTTTAAATACATTTAATAATTAAAAAGAAAGCAGACTGGATTTCAGTCTTTTAAATGATTATGCTAAATACTTATTACCATGAAAGAATAATTCAGATTTACAGAGAAATTATAAAACTACAAACAAGCTTTATCAATTCTCAATTTCATTAGCTTTAAGCTTAGCTAAATATTTTCTGCCAGCATTTTGTCTTCTGCAACTCATGACTGTCTAAGACACAATGTTAAAAACTCTGTGTGAAGCCAGCTGATATTGTCTTCTACACCTGGCCAAAGAATAAGATTTCTGTATCTCTCTGCTCAAAATTTGTTTGGCAAACATCTTTTCTTGATGTGTACTTTTAAGATATTCATGAAACATTAATAGCAAAACAGAAATACATGGAGAATGAGTAGAAATACCAAAACTCAACACAGCGAAGTTTAGATTAAAGTATTATATAAAAAGATGACAGAAAACATCAACTGAATTACTATGGTACATATGCATTACATAGAAAAAACCTGATAATTCATAAGAATAAAAAGCTAAATCAATCTTTTTGGGTAAAATTTTTAACGTCTCTTGGAATCATTAAATGAATTTTCTTACAGAACCTATTTTCTAAGTTTGTGTGCATTTAAACAGAAAAAAACATTAACTTTAAAAATGAAGAACAAGAAGTCACATTACACTGCGTTTATAACAGCAATTGGTGAGTATAAGTAACTTCCTCTTAATACTGGAGCTGACTCCAAAACACTCCACCTTGTCACCACTGGAGACAGCAGTAATTGCATAAAAGACTAGTGTAAGTATCCTGCTGTGAAAGTTTCAGAATATATTTCATCTAGATAAGTTAACTACCTATCAACACAAACAGGCCAAGTCAGACTCTAAGGCACAAAATGATCAGGATATTACACATACATAATATATACACCACTTTCAAAAAATATAGGTACCAAAAGAGCTATATATCTCAAACTCTGAAAGTTGTAAGTCACTTTCCATGGAAAATGGGTCAAACAATTCTGTTTTTCTAACCTACAATATTTCAGGCCTGGCCCATCCATTGTTCATGCCACCTCAGAAACAAATGGTTTATTCACTTTAAAAGACAAGTCCTAATAATATTTCACTTTCAGTAGCCTACTGATGCTACTATTTAGAGCTTCAGTAACACATTTAGTATTTTCTACATTAAAACCATTAATAAATGAAACATATTCAAATCTTAATGCTGTTGAAAAGAGCATACTGAACTGCTTTTAGAATCAGAACCTAATCTGTCTTTCCAAACAGGGGTGAAGTAGCCTGGGCCCTTTGACTTCAAGGTAGAATCCCATTTCATTTGATTTGCTCTGAAGTCTGCTTTCATGTAATCTGTATTCATTGTACTTCCTTGAACTTGAAGAAACGGTACTTATACTAAGAACTGTAATGCAACTCCTTGCAGGCTTTACCTTGCCTTTTAACAAAAAACTACCAGTAGTCTTTCACATAACCGTACATGTCTCCTTTGGGATTTTAGCGCAGTACAACTTGGCACTTTGACCAATGCATGTGTTAGAGAATGAAACTGCTGAAAACACTGGCGTTCCTTCAGCCACTTCAGACCTTGTTCAGGCACCTTTCTTCAATGTTACTAAGGCAATATGTTGTCAGATACATGCAGAGACTCTTGGGTACTGTGCTGGATGTGGAGCCAAACATGCTGCAGTCTCAATCCGCCCATGCTGTATCAATGAATGAGTAAGACCTTGAGCCAATGTTTCATTGACAGCTCAATTTATAGTCTCCTCAAAACAGAAGTTAGAGTACTATTAAAGATGACAATGCACATTTGCAACTATTAGGCCCTGAATCTTTCTAATGGAATCAATCACCTTTTAGATCACAATCATAGGCATATGATTACTATTATGGCAAACTGGTAAACTTTAGAAGATACTTCTCACTACTGGTACTACCAGACCATTGGTAATATTGTTGTGGCAGCAGTCACATGCGCCTCTCTAAGCTGATGCACAATATATCAAACCTTATAACTTGGCTTGCTGTATCCTGCGTTATCTTCATTAAGTGCATGTCCATCATAGCTTGCTCAGATTTTATTTATTTCAGCCCTAATCTTGGATGAAGGCAGAACATTTGCCTGTCACAAGGAGGCTTGGTAATCAAAATTGTTTTCAAAGGGAGTGAAAGAGTCTCTGATACATAATTCTCAGAGTAGCTTATGGACCACTCCATCTCTTTGCAGATCAAAATAGCATAGTAATTTATTAAGCAAATTACACCTAAACAAATAGTCTGGTTTAAATATCTAGTGTCTGCTACATCCACCATCACTCTAGGTCATCTCTAATAGAGGAGCAGTTCATAAATCAATTGGTGTTTGGCATAAGAAACCCTGCCACACTGTTTATGTGACATTCACAATAAGGTTCCTAGGTAAATTAGAAAACTCTGCGGAAGAAGGGTAGAGGGGTTGGGAAAGAAAAGAGAATAAAAAAAAATTCAATTTCATTAATTTAATTTAATATTTTTCAATTTAATGTTTCTCAAAAAAACCCTCTAAGCCCAAAAGTCTCTTACCAGTAAGACGGGAAATATTTCAGAGAAATTATGTTGGAGTATATATATAATATACTGTTGCAAAGCACAAATATTTGGAGTACTGTACAGAAATAGTAGAAATAGTAGCCCTTGTAAAGGGAAAAATCTCTGCACAGTAAAAGCATTTTGTTCTAAAGTACATTTGTTTATATTACAAAGCATCTCCCTTCCCGGTCTTCTGTATGATGCTGCCCCTTCAGCACAGTCACAGTCTAGTAGAAGATTAATATTTCAGAACTTGTCATGGGCAGTTTCACTTGACTCTGTCACTGCCTATGTCTGACAAGCTATTTATCATGCTGCTAAGTGTCAGCATTAAATTATCCCTCCTGTTATGACAGCAACATTATTCATCAGGATTACAGCCCCCGTACAAGGCTGCTTACAGCTGTTACCTCCTTCTTCTGAGCTTTATCGATCTCTGCTCTATTATTAAAAAAAAGAGGTCTATGCACATGACAATTCACATCTTGCATGTCTGATGATTTTTATTTTTGTGCCAATATTGAACAAAAAGACTTTCCAGAAATAGGCTGCCACAGTTCTAAAATGTCACCATTAGAAAAGAATCGCTTTCCCTTCAACTGGAGGCACATTCTTTTTGAGGGGACAGAGAAAGACTGTAAACATTATTGATCATAATGCATAGGCACCCAAGGTTGAACCATGTTGCTTGAGGAATCAATCTGCATTTGTTTTAACCAAGTCACCCTTCCTTAACCACTGCAATGAAACAACAATGAAATCAAGAATTATTTATTGAGATGTGCAGTGTTATTAACAGGCAGCTCAACTGTGCCCTGTCTCCAGTCCAAACCCTGAACACTCCAATTACTTTCCAAAGGGTTGTTGGTGCAGAATCATATCATGAATAAATATAAGGGCATCTTGAATTTTTTAAAAATTCTTTTGCAACTTAAACTGGATTCATTTTTCTAACATACCACCGCCGAACCAAGAACAGAATGGCAACAACAAAAATCACTAAGATATTTGGTTTAAGCTATGTTGGTTTTGATTTCTAGGACTTCTATATTTTTAAAATGCCATCCTCTGTAATGACTTCTTTGCCAATATACTCCCATTTTACCTTTGGTTGCCACTGCTGGACTTCAAAAACAAACACCAGCACTGTTAAAATATGTTAAGAAAGTTATAAAGCCTTGCCTATAAATCTATATATGATTTTTTTAAACTATAAGCATATTTGAGGTTTTGGAAACATAGAAGTCAATTCGTATGGCAGATTATGTGATGCCCCACATGCCAGAACTCTGGAAGAAATCACCAGACACTTAAAATGCATCATATCATGTGTACTTAACTATTATTAGGAACAGAGATCACAGTAAATTTAACAATACACCCTGCTATCTCCATACCATTTTTATCTGGTAACTTAGACTTTGATTTTCCAAATCATGCCATTAGCCAGACCTCTCACTGAGTGCTGTTTCAAAACACTAATGAATAAAAATATAGAAAAGGGCTTCTGAAAATCAAGTTCTTAAAATTCATTCTAAAGTATAATAGAAAAAAAACCAAAACCCAGACGAATGCTACCACAGGGAATGGTACTATGGTGTTTCATATTCTTGTTTCATAACATCTCATGGATATTACTGGCTTTTGAATCAAACATAATATTTAGTTTTCTTTAGGTAGCAAAGTATGTGATTGAGGAAGACTTTCAGCTTTTATTAAGGATGTATTTTTCATTTGCTTATCAGCAAGATCCAAAGCTAGTGGACAACAAGCCTTTCCACACATCCAAGTTATTTCAGAGAATCACAGTTTTAGGGCATGGCACTATTTTTGAGGGGCTGAGGCACTAGTGGCCCAGTTTTCTGCATTGCAAGATTTCTATCCCATCAATGGGATGTGGTAGCATGCACCTTCCCACAGGAAACCAGAGGTGTGGTGGTACAAGATTGCAATGTGCCAAACCAGTGATCTTCTTGGAGCTGCAGCCCAGAAATTAAAGGGACATAGAATCAGCTACAATTTCGATCCTTCATATTAACCAGCTACAGTTAAAAGTGTGGGGAGCACAGTTCAACTCTTTCCCACCACTTTCTTTCTCTCACTAGCTTGCTGTCCCAAGTTCAACCAAGCCAAGTACAAGGTCCTACACCTGGGTTGGGACAATCCCAGGCACAGCCACAGGTTGGGCAGAGAAAAGATTCAGAGCAGTCCTGCACAGAAGGACTTGGGGGTGTTGGTCAATGAGAAAATGGACATGAGCTGGCTTCAGTGTGCATTCGCAGCCCAGAAAGCCAACCGTGTGCTGGGCTGCACCCAAAGGAGCGTGACCAGCAGGTCGAAGGAGGTGATCCTGCCCCTCTACTCTGCTCTCGGGAGACCTCACTTGGAGTAT
>WYDI02002125.1:6380-21010 GCA_009867235.2 Psittacus erithacus
ATTTTTAGAAGACCCGCGGGACTGTCAGGGGACCAGTGAGGGAACTCGGTGACTCGGATGGTCAAATGAGAGAAAAGTAGGAAGATAACGTGGCAAGAGGAGATTGGACCGGAGGCGGGTATAAAAGGCGGGACTTTTGAAAGATCCGGTATGCGTTGTGGCAGAGCTGAGGGAGGCTCTGCGCGCGCACCCAGCGCTGGTTTTGCTTATTGCTTCTCTGCCTAATTAAAATAGTTTTTGTTTTTAAATTGGTCTCAGTCATCCGTTTATAACACAGACTGTTACAGAACTTCTCATATTCAGCTGGACCCATTCCATTTACTTGATCTATAAATAAAGGTGATATTGTGCTCTCAAGCATGACAGTATAGAACTGTTGTCCAAACAAAACATTGACAGTAAAAGATTATTTAGCACAGCATAATATTAAGAGGCTATCATCAGGAGTAACAGAACAAAATTAAGACAGATAAAATGTCACATGAAAAAGAAAAAGCTTCTTGACAAAGTTAACTACTACTTTCCTAAGGAAAGTGATGGAACGCTCTTTGCTTGTGTCTTTTTAAATCAAACATGAGAAGACACACTTAAGCGAGCAATAAGGAACAATCACATTCTAGAAGAGGGAAGGAACAGATAATCTAATAGATCTCTTGTATCTACTTTTTCAGTGACTTTCATTCTTTTCTTTCAGCTGATAAAAAAGCATAGAAAGGAATGACCTCAAGGAAGGAACTGTTTTGTGTGACTTAATGGAATGAAACAATTTTAACATTCTTGTCATTGCAATGACAACAAGGTGTGAAAATCAGGGACATAGTTTCCTTTTTGTCAGCTGTGATGAACAATGTTCTGACCTGTATTGATGTGATATGGACAAGCCCAGAAAGTAAGATCAGCCTGCCTGTGTCCTAGTTTTGGCTGAGATAGAGTTAATATTCTTCCTAGGAACTAACATTGTGCTGGAGTTTAGATTTAGGACGAGAAAAATGTTGATAACATACCGATGTTCTAGTTGTTGCCAAGTAGTACTAAGTCAAGGACTATTCAGCTTCTTACACTGCCCTGCCAGAGAGGAGGCTGGGGGGCATCAGAAGCTGGGAGGAGACACAGCCAGAACAGTTGACCCAATCTGGCTAAAGGGATATTCCATACCATATAACATCATGCTACAATAAAACTGGGGGTAGTTAGTCACAGGGTGGTGTCCTGCTGCTTGGGGACTGGCTGAGCACTGGTCAGCAATTACATTGTGCATCAATTGTTCTGTGTATTCTTTTGTCATTATTATTGTTTTCCTTCATTTTATGTTCTACTAAACTTTATTTATCTGAACCCATAATTTTTACCTTCTTTCTGATTCTGTGCCTTGTCCCACTATGGGGAGAGCAAGCAAAGAGTGTAGTGCTGAGATGCCTGCTGAGTTATATGGCAACAGCATGCTTAGTGAGTGGTGCAATATTCACTTGCTTATTTTTGTACATTTGTTTAAGAAACACATTTAGAATGTTAAAAAGTAATTTTTTATTAAAAAAAAGCAAAACTTTTTTTTAATATTTCAGGACTATTCTTTTAAATAAATAGCCCATTGTTTTAGATTGCTATTTTTCATTTGTCTCTCCCTGTCCTCTATTTCCTTCCCAATTTACCACTTCTATGCTTATTTTTCCTAACATTTGTTATGATGATGGTCATCCTATCCACTGTTGTAAATGGCAAAATAAGCAATTAGAAAGTAAAATAGAAAAGAAGGAAAAAGCTATGAGTGAAAACTGAAATATTGTTTTGGAATTTTAGTGAAAATTTCCAGAATAAATAAATGAAAAGAGAACAATAATTTTAAAATTAGCAATAATTCTTTCAAAAAACTATAAAACAGGAAGCTGCCTTTTTTAATTTTAATTTTCTGTTTGTTTCTTCAAACCACTTTTAGAGAAAAAGAAGGGCAACAAAATTAAAGATGGATAAGCTACTACCTGATCCTCTACCATCCAGTTAGAAATATGATCCAACTATGCAATCAGCTGCTCACTGTCCACTGTGTAACTTATTCAGACATATGGCTTAACTGTGCTTAGCTGTCTGTTTAAATAAAGAAGGTAGTGTAGCGATTTCTTTTTCATGTTTGGTGGCTAAAGTTCTCAATCATTAGATTCAACATAAACCTCTGCAAGTTTTATAGTTCGGACTTTGGGAACCTGTGACCTAAAAAGTGAGCTAAAAGATATTTGGGGCTAGAATTGTCTTAACTTTATATTAATTATATAGTTTTTAACTGAATCATAGCTGTAGCAAATTTATCTTGGGACATGGCTACAAACTTAATATAATAAATAAAAAATATTTAGAAGATTCTTATAAGGCTTTATCTAGTGCAGCACAAATGACATAGCTGTACATGTGTACGTCCTTTTTAAGTTAATCAGAATTGTTTATCAACAGCATCTCCCTGAGATGCCTGCTTTCATTCTTTCTTCTGTGCTAATTATCTTCCCATGAAACTATTTCCTTTAAAACATACTCTTCAGTTTTTCAACAAACAGGATTGCTTTAGTCCCTAACATCTTCTCTGTACTACTCTTTCTGTTTGAATTAGGTTTTTCTGTATGGAGGTGGCCAGAATTGTGACCTATAATTTACGTAACATATAGTGACAATTGCCTGATACATGTTGAGTTTATAATTGTTTTCTTGCAGCCATATCCATTCCATTACTGCTAGGCATCATGTCTTTGACCAAGATAGCTACTTTTCAATTTTTCTTCTCTCGTTTTCATTTGGTGATGTATCAGCTTGACATCAAAAACTGCCCTCTTAGTGAAAATGAAGTGTGGAGCAGGCTAACACCTACATGTTTCTCACATGTATAAAACTGAGATTCAGTGAAAGTAGACTCTAGGCTGAGATGTGATCCAGGTCCCACAATTTACACATAATCTGAAATATATGACTTGAGCCAATGACTCATCTTTTATAATTGAGTAGTCATTGCAGCAAGCTGACTAGCAAGCTGCTTATGAAATTCCCTGCTTTTCAGACCCATAACTCTTTAGGTGTTCCTTAATATTCCCTATATCCTTGCCACGCCACTACAAATAGAGTATTTGATGGAAAGAAGGAATAAAAACTGGATCAAATTCTCATAGTAAAGGAGAGTGTTCAATTTAGGTTTCAAAACCTGAGACAAATGCTGTATCTACTCATATACTTGATAAAAAGTCATTGCCATAAATACCTCCTCTGGTGACCGGGTTCTCTGAGAAAGTATTGCTGTAGCTACTACTGAATACCAATTGCAAACACTCTGAATTTTGTCAAATATATTTTATTTTCTGCCTAGAAATTTAGCCTGGAGTATAAGAATTTTTTTTAACATATCTTGTAGGTCAATAAAGTTTGCTTGTTCCATGCTTCCAAAAATTCCAGAGAATTTTATGTTTCACAATGTACCATAGCAGTGCACTGAGTTAGCACATATACAAGGTCTGCATATAAAAACTGAAATTACAAATCTAATGTGTACATGATCCATGAGAATTAACATTTATTCAGAGCTCTACTTGTGTATATAGTTTGCAAAGAGAGTGTGTTCATGCCACTGCCAAAGTTTGTTAATGACTAATTAGTCATTAATGACATTAGTGACAGTGTGATCAATAATAGATGGCAGCCAATACCTCCAAATCTGGTACAGCCTAACCAGCATGCAAGAAAACTCGTGAGGACCACTGGAAAAGTAAAAAGCAGAGAGAAACATGCAGTAACTGAGATTCTCCAGCCCAGTGGTAACAGAAAACACAGAATTGCTCTTCAGGTTTAACATGCCTGCTTTCCTGGGAACTTAGAGGATCTCTATATCCCTGGCTCCTGAATGACTGCATTCTTTTTATGCTGGTCTTGCAGTAACTCTAAATTAAATTCAGTATTCACATTACTTTCCTCACCTAAACTGTAGCAAAGAACCACCACATTGCCCCAGTAGGCTGGTTAGATGCTTTGGTATAATGGACATTTTATGCTAAAATGTTCTTTCACTGGTAATGCACATACTTACTTTTCAAACATAAAGGAATGCCTGTTTGGATAGTCTGCAAGGCTCTTATGTTAAGAAAGTGAAACAAGGAATAGTGTAGCTATATTCACAAGTTCTCTAAATAACTGCTGTGTTTCTTTATCTTTTGAATGCAAAATATACATTACCAAGTTTCATCAGCATTTCATTCTTCCAGATTGTCCTACTGTACAAGCTCTTTGCTTCACTTTTTTGGTTTTTTTTAATAGTGAAATATAACTGGGGTGGGGGGGGATATATCTTCTTGTTGGTTAATACTTTTCCTCTGCTACACTTTAAGTTTCAGTTGCAAATGTCTCTCCATATTGTCATGGTGCTGAGCAGTTACTTGAGAAGTAGGTTTTGTTAGAGGAAATGAATGGGTAACAGGTTCTAGATTATTAATCTCATTTATGTTTATTTATAAGAACACAGTTCCTGATAATATGATTGTAGCTGAGGTTTCTTGAAGAACAGCAATAATTCAACTTTTGTTTATGAGTTATATCTCAGATAATTTTGCTCCTATATGCTCCTAGAACACTGTGTCCTATTTTTCAGTAAATCTCAGATATTCCCTTGAGAATTACAACTATTGTTTCATTTCTTCTTCAGCAGAATTGTTTACAAATCTTAAAGCTTTCCACAAAACTGTGAATAATATAACCCTCATTGTCTTTGACCTTGTGCTGTCATTTACCCTGGTTCTAAATTATTTTAAAAATAAAATATTGAGACCCCTGTAACAGAGTGATGTTATCTCATGTTTTAGCGTTATAGATTTCTTTAGTGTGCCCTTTACATAATAATCGATGACCAAACACAGTACACAGCAGTAGGAGGCGAGTCCCACTTTATTTAAGGAGCTTGTAAAATGTACTATTATAAGAAGGGTAAGTCTGAACAACAGACGTTGCCAGTGTGATAAGGTATAGGCAAGTAATAATGCCACAGATCTGACTTTCTAAACCAATTAAATAACCATAAAGCAAATTCCATGGAGAAAAGATTATAGGAGGAAAGAATTAAAAACCAATGTCAGGAAGTCAACACATATGTATGCAACTACAATGCTGGCGGTCATTATAGTATCTCTGAAAAACATCCTTTTAACAGTTTTATTCTTCTCAAGGGTATGTGAAACCTGAGGACAAGGAGAACTTTACTGTTATTGTTATATATTACCTGCAAAATTGGCTGCAACATATATTATCTACAAAAATAAATAAAATTGCAATTCAGAAGCAAAAATAATCCAGTTTCAAACAGAGGGGAGAGACATTGCGAAAGTCCTATGACCACAGGAAATGTTATGCTGACATTCAAAGAAACCTGCACAGGCATGGATGACACAGCAACAAAAAAATGAGTCTTTAAAAAACATCTACCATTGAGAAAGTGAAGCTTTTTATTTACTGATGCACTGAAAGATAACAAGAACTGAATGGAATAACCCTTCATAGGGACAAAATCAAACGTACTCCAGCAGCTGATGATAACACCTGTGTAAAAAGGCACTTTATTTTTATCTTCTTCTTTGCCACACATCTCCCTGTCCTCCCTTCTCAACAAAACCCACCAACCCAACCCAACAAACAAACAAAAAAAAAAATCCCCAATCCAAAACAAATGAACAAACTAACAAACAAAAAAAAACCTGAAAAAAGAAATAATTTGTTAAAGATGGGGATGCAAGTCTTCAATTTACGGCTTTAGGAGGTATTCAAAAGTCCACAGTTGGAAACTGGACCAGAAGAGGAACCATTGCCTGTGGTATCTCAATGACTGAATGATTTGAGGACTCAGACTTCTGTCCTGCAATTCTCTGAGCTAGGGATCTACATCCAGTCAAGAGAGCTGACTGAAGAATATGTAAGCACAGGTTTATGATCTCACACTGAGGAAACTGAGGACAACAGTGAGAGCTTCTAACAGCACAAACAATGGCATAGTATATTTTTACTTCAGCATATGGTAGTAAACTCACAAAAGGATGCTCAGCCCAGAAAAGTCAGCTGTAGAGAAAGAAAACAAAACAAAAAATCAGCATTAAAAGACACCTATCCCCTCCTGTTTTCTAAACAGTAAGAAAACAGTAGAGGAAATCAGGAAAAATTATAGCAAAAACAAGACAAAGAGGAAGTTTGTCCCCCGCAACGTAAATCACTGGGTGACCAGGACCTGTGCCCTAACTTGCAGGCTCAACAGTATTTTGCTGCCATCCATTAGAAGAACATGGGGGAAGCAATTATTTAAGAAAATGATGATTTCCTCAAAAAAAAAAAAAATTAAGCTGAAGACCAGGTAACATACACACATATAACTAGGTTAGAGTCTGACAATCAAAACATTAACCAACAAGAGTCAAGTATTGCAATGGGACCTAAGCCTTATGAAGTACTAACAGACTCAAGACAACAGAAACATGAAGATCCTGTAAATAAGCAGCCATCAATTAAAACATGGTTACAAGAGTGACAGAGTAAATAGTAACCTCTGGTAGTTTTCTATAATGGCATTTACTTGAGAACCAAGAGGGTTAAAGCTTTTCCCTCATCTGATTATGTCCCACACTCACTACCCCCAACAATGCCACAGTAGGTTTTGACTTTCCTCCCCTGCACTGAAGTTTCGTTTGGTCTGGGAATACTGGGCTTGAAGTCAAACTGGGCCATGTTGTGCCTTTGCTGGCCAAGATCTTTGAGTTTCACCAGAATTTCTCTGCATGTATCTCCTCCAGTTTGAGGAACTTTCATCTAGCCAGGATTTTTAATTCTTCTTTCCAAGACTGCTTTTCCTTTCCAAAATCACTTCTTTCCAAGAACACTTCTTTTAGGCCCCAAGCCATCGGTTTTCCCAATACAGATAGTCTAAATGCAGAAACACAACATATAATGATCCTCCTGATTGTTGGTTCTAGCTCATGTTCCTTTATTAATTGGAAGATTCAGGATATTCACTTTTGTTTATTCCAAGTTTTATTGAAGCTTGTATGCAGCCTATACTGGTTGCAGCTAAGAACTATCAGGCTTCTCCTTAAGGGTTCAACGGTTCAGTTCCAGTCATTTAGCCAGACACATCCACAATGCGTGTTGTCTATTAGCAGTTGCAGTTTAAGGTATTTTTTCACTGACAAAGTACACCTGGTCAGATTAAAGATGTTAAGCATTAGCCATAAGCTGATCCCATGCAGGAAAAAGATTAAATTTTACCATGTATACAGGATGAAGAGACTACTCAAAAGAAAAAAGACATCAGTAGTAATGAAATAAGTTCTTTACTGTCAGACAAAGTATATTGAAGTGCAATACTAAGTTGGTAGCCAACATATTTCTTGTTTGGATAATCACATTTATAAGGGCAAAACCCAAACACAATCTGCTGAAAAGACCTTTTCTCTAGCGCTGACTACATATTAAAGATGTCTACTGCAAACAAGCTGTCAAATACAAGAGTGATCTTACAAGTTCTCCAAAAAAGGTGGTTGCTACCTGAATGTCAAGCCTGGAAGAACAGAAATTTTTTAATAAGTCATACTGTCTAGCATGCTAGCTTTCTGTAAATATATATTTATTTTGTTATTTTTTCAGATAGGCCTTTTTTGTCATGTTAATAGTTTTCATGATGTTCAACAATAAGAACTCAGTTTTGCTTCTGATGATTGTTTTTAGTTCTCCCTAATTTGATGGTGATATTTAAATAAGATATTGATTATAATGCATTAAAAGTTTGACAAGGGTATCCAGATCATATAGATAGACATTATATTTTCTTCTGTGTTTGAGTAAAAAAAAAAAAAAAAAAAAGACAGGCTTTTCTATTTTTTTGAATTTCTAGAGATCTGACATAACTCTTGTTGAATTAAATCTTCTCCTGGAAAAGCATAGAGCAGTTATATTATACTCTGGGTGTATGCATTTATACTCTGCAGAAGGATCTGAACAGTCTGGATCAATAGGCTGTGGCCAATGGTATGAGATTATGCCGGGTCCTGACCTTCGGCCACAACAACCCCATGCAATGCTACAGGCTTAAGGAAGAGTGGCTGGAAAGCTGCCCATTGGAAAAGGACTTCGGGGTGCTGGTTGACGGCCACTGAACATAAGCAGTTAAGGCCGACAGCATCCTGGCCTGTATCAGCAATATCATGGCCAGCAGAGCCAGGGCAGTGATCATCCTCCTGTACCTGGCATTGGTGAGGCTGCACCTCAAATTCTGCTTTCAGTTCTGAGCCTCTCACTGCAAGAAAGACATTGAGGTGCTGGAGCGGATCCAGAAAAGGGCAATGGAACTGATAATAGACAGGAAAGGTGTTTGTGTGAGAGGGAAAGGAAGAGAAAAAGACAAAGAGCGAGCTATCCTCAGAGAGTTTTTTTACTAATTTCACTGACAGAATGGTTTAGAGGTCTTCATGTGAGCTTTTATCTTAGTGTCTCATGCCTCAAGGAGTGATAGTAGCTTAGCAGCTCTCATTAGTTTTGAAAATGCATTTTGTTTTATCCCCTCAGTAAACTCACTAAATGCCTGTCCCTGACTTATTTCAGGTTTTACATTTCTTTTTCTGCTGTACACGACCCTTTCTGATCATTTCTTCTGTTTGTCAAGATTTCAATTGTACTAAACCTTCTGCAGCTGCCTAATATTACACTCATGGGAAAGGTGCTGCTAAGGTATAGTAGTGTAAACAGAGAATAACTTTTTTTTTTTTTCTTAGTAACAATATACACAATTTTTGAGAATATTAAAAAACCTCAGGCAGAGGCACAAAGTAGATCTCAGACATCTGTTCATGGGGAAGTCACTTTTTACACAGGAAATTCCAGGGCATTAATTAACCTGATATGAAGATAGACAAGATAGGAGTAATAAATCTGGGAATCTCATTAAGAATTACACTGGAGAGTTTGGTGTCTGCTTGTAACGCACACTGCATTTTGAAAAGAAATAATATGCTTATAGAAATTTTAATCTATCTTCAGGTGTACAGATGGATACACACAAATAAGACATTATTAAATATACAAATGCAGTAAGGTGTGGATTTTGTAGATTTTATAGATTTGATTTGAATATTTAAAAGGGGATGGAGAAAATATACAGAGGATGGTACAAAATTTGCTTAAACTTTCTGTGTTCAAAATTATTCAAAAATACTTTTTCCTAGATGACCTCAGACAATTCTGCTGAGTTCTTTCATACTCTCAGTTAATCAGATGATATATTTTTGTATGGCTGGTTCACCTCTCATTCCAGTTCAGGCACTTGATGTTTCAATCTCTCCCCTCACTCGTAAGTCACTTCCATGAGTCTTAGTATTCAGAACAGAAAGATTTCTATTTAAAAGTGTTTGAATCATAAAATAAGAATAGGCCTGAACTACAGTCTAAGCCTATAAAAACAGATGCTCATTTTTATTTTGGCAGAAGTTCAGAAATATAATATCTGTTCTTCAAACAGAAGTCTACCCTTTCTCCAAATTTATCTCAGGTCTGTCATTCATTCAGATGGTTTCTGCTACTTTCTTCATGCTTAGGTGCTTAGCAAACCCGTGATTATAATTTTTGTGGTTTCGGTTTTAATGAAATAATTTTCAAATGTATTGCACATTTACTAGATAACTTGAGGAAAGAAGATGAAAGGCAGGCAGGCAAAGTCACTGGCTTTCAGCTATATTTTGTGCCACTGATCACACCCTCTAAGCCTGGCTGTTCAGACAGTTTTCAGCCCGTTATACTCTCAGCTCACACAGCCCTTACTTCATCATTTTCTCTGTGAGGGTCTTATGGGAATGAGTGTCAAAAGCCTTACTGAAGTCCAGGTTGATAACAGTCACTGCTCTCCAGGGCAGAGATACAGAGATTTATGTTGAAGAGGTGTTTTAAATGTTTGTTTCCTTGTTGTTTTTTTTTTGTTTTGTTTTGTTTTGTTTTGTTTTTTGTGTTTTGTTTTTTTGTTGGTACTACTGTGAAGCTGAGTTTCAAAGTGGCAATATTCGTATGAGAGCTGTCGGCAAAGAATATGGGTTGCTGACAACAGTTATCATTTACAATGAATCACTGTCCCAAAAGCAAGTTTAAACAATTTCCATCAACATTTCAATTAAAATATGGAATTGTTACTTCAAGGTAAATGGCACAACGCAAAAAAACCCAAACCAGACCAAAAAAAAAAAAGTGAAAAAAGAATAAGAGAGGAAAGGAGGCTGGAAAAAAGCAATCAGCAAAAGCACAAGCCCACATTTTACTTTACTGGCTTAATGAGAATTATTTTCACTGAAAATGCTAACATGCCAATTTATTGATAAGACGCACATTTCCCAAGATATTTTCCAGAGCTGTACACAATAAAGCTAAGTTCAGCAATGCCATGTTGCATGCAAACATGGAGTTAAAATCTGAACATTTACCAAAGAAGTGCCACCAAATAAATTGTACAAGTTATAAATCTGTTGCAAATGAAGGAAGTAGGGTTTTGGAACTGAAAGCTAGAACTTTGAATCAAAAAGCATCCAGATTATATAATGTCAACAGCTGAAATGGACAATTTATAGAAGTAATAGGGACATCTTCCAAAACTAATGGAGCACTTGAACTGCATCCAAATTAGGACATTATTGTGCTATATTTAACTGTTCTAAAAAAAATAAAGTTGGTTATAATGGGTATAAGGCATCAGCAAAATATTTAGCAAATATAAAGACATATTAATTGAAAGAAATAAGCTTTATTGAGTGCATACTTCTGCAAACACTTTGGTGAAACTATAGGAGCCCTACAATTCTTAACATAAGTAAGCTGAAAGGGATATACATGATTGGCGCTATTCCGAATTGTCCTGCATTCAGCAGTAGCAGTCACTTTCTCCTTCTTAGTAGCTGGTGCAGTGCTGTGTTTTTGGCTTTCAGCCTGGGAACAGCACTGATAACACCGATGTTTTTAGTTATTGCTTAGAATGTTTAGTCTGATCAAGGACTTTCTGAGTCTCATGTTCTGCCAGAGAGGAGGGGAAGCTGGGAGGAAGCAGAGACAGGACACCTGACCCAAACTAGCCAAAGAGGTATTCCATAACACAGCACGTCATGCCCACTGTATAAACTGGGGGCAGTCACACAGAAGGGCTAGATTACTGCTCGGACTGGGCTGGGTATCGGTCGGTGGGTGGTGAGGGGTTGTATTCTCTTACCTTGTTATTCCCCTTATCATTATTATTATTGATGGTAGCAGCAGTGTTTTGTGTTATACCTTAGTTGCTAGACTGTTCTTATCTCAAACTGTGGGAGCAGGAGGGAAGGAAGGGGGGGGGGGGGAGTGAGAGAGAGACTGAGTTACAACTGAGCTTCAATCACAACAGTTCTTTTTGGTGCCCAACATGGGGCACAAAGGGTTGAGATAACAACAGATCTGACCAGAGTTTGCCTAATTGTGTTTGTGATAGGCATTCATTGTTTCGGATTAATAGTCACTTGTAGGCAATTGTAGGCAATTATTTTTAAGGTGCTTAAAAAGTGTGCTTTAAGATCTAGATTATAATTTATGAAACGCATATATTCTAAATGCATATGCACTATCTCTGTCTCACACCTTCACAATCCACCTGTGGCTCATCTCTTATACGAATCAAGGAAACAGTCAGTCTAATAGAGAGCACAAAACCCAGAATCTTATAGATCGGCACTGTTTTCAGAAACAAGGATATATACTTTTTTATGCATCTTTGTGAAGGTTTGTTCACTGTCTCAACTTGGTTACCTTTGCTGGCAATATGACATGGCAACACATAATAGAGCCTTCACTGAAGGTGAAGATAATGAAAAAAATTATTTAAATGGGGGAAATTGCTGGGTTGACAGTCACCAGTGCAGAACCAGCTGTGAATATTTAGATAGGGCTTTTTCAAATTGAATTTGCACAAACGAATGCATAGAAATGTACCCTTTTTCCTCAATAAATCTTTAATTATATGCACATAAAAGGACATCTCCATCAATAGTGACAGAAAGAACACAGCTAATAGCTCAGAGCACTCACCTACGAAGAACAAGAAGATTCAAATCCCTGCAGTGACTCCCACAGAGCAGTAATTTAAAATCTTAATCGCCTCGTTCCTAGGTGAGTGATCTAACTACAACACTCTTCATTATTTTAGGAGCTTCTGTTCTGTCCAACTGTGTTCTGCCTACTTTTGATTTTAAAACCCTGCCTGGTCTGAAATATCTTTCTGTTCGAAGGCTTGATTAGAACTGGAAGATAAAAAAACAAAACAAAAACATTTTGATTTGGACTGGTTTCCCTATTACTGGGTTGGTATTTTCTAATGAGAGCCATTATACTGAAAAATTCCCCATTTCTATAAAACAAGCTGTTAACAGCAATTTAAAAAGCTATCCAAACTTCTGCTTATGTGTTATGTATAAATCTGAATCTTCATCTTCTTCCTGAGGATAATCTATGAAAAAGTGACAAAAAGCCAATTCCTGTAATTTCTGGCACTGTTTTTATGTCCTATTGATCCTCCACCTCTGTCATAGCAAGGAAATGATTGGTATGCATTGGTTAATGGTTATTTTGATATTTTGAGTAGCAAGAGTAAATCTGTGCTTATGCTGTCTTATTTTCCCTCAAAATCTACGTAATTAATGTAATGGATTATGTATTCAATGATAGGATGTGCCAGTGAAATATTTACTTTTCCTAAGAATAACTGCTGAGCTAACCTAAGCATCACCTAGACTTGCATTATTAAGGTAACAACAATCCACTGTTTATGTCCTCTTCAGAGAATAGCCATTACTAGTTTTTCCTTCCTACTTTTAGAAATTATAACTTCGGTGAAAATAATTTGTCTGAAATTGAGTCTGCAAATATATAGACTATGAACATACATGCATAAGCTTATTACTGTAGTTGGTTTAGTGCTTTGAAACTTGTGATACTATGATAACATCACACCATATTTTCCCCTGTGAGGGTGTTATTGCCCAATAGCAGCACAAGAAATGCTGCGGTAAAACTGGAGTTTAGTGCTAATAATAATACTACAGAACTTACTGTAAGACTGAAGACTGCATAATTATGCTAAGAAGCTCCTTGAAGCACTGGTGGCCTGGAGCATCTTGTCTTTTACCCTGACCTAGTAACCAGAAATGCAATCATCGATCTGTCTGTCTGTTCTAATATCTTTTGGACCACCCTACCACTTTTAGTCATGCATTAAAGACAGGTAGAGTCTGAAAGTACATACCCCTTAAAAGTTATGAAAAAATAAAGAGGGACCAAGGAATTGCACACAACTGAACCCATCGAAGGAAAAGAAGGCAAAATTCAGACATTAAATGTACAATTGACCAATTAGCATATACCTTACACTAGAAATAGTCTTAAAACTGACAGAGGGAAGATAATATGTAGAATTAGTTACTCTGGTGATAGGATCAAGAGAAAATTAATAGATGTCTGAAAGAAAATTTCACTAGGTTCATCCCACCAATGAAACAATTTGGTTTTGTGATTCAGCTGCCATAAGGTTTGGAGAAAGGACTATTTGGAGAAAGGACAGGTTATGTTGTATCAATGCTTATACAATGCAATATCTGACAGCAGTTTATAAAGTATTGTTGATAAATAGTAGCCATTTCTACTTCCCAGTCCCTGAGCGAAGTAAACAAAGCTATTTTCTTTTCTTGCCTAGTCTTTGTTATGCCAAAACCACCAATTTGGAATTAACTTTGAACTCATTGACTTTAAAGTTTAAATGAGAATGGAGAATTCTTGTCTTTGAAGTGTTAATATTCTAGAAAAAAAAAGTGAAAAATTGTTTTTTTATATCTTTAAAGACCTGTTGTGGTTTAAACCCAGCAGGCAACTCAGTACCATGCATCCATTCGCTCATCCCCCTGTACCAGGCCGGATAGGGAGGAGAATCAAAACAATGCAAACCTCACAGATTGAGATAGGAACAGTTCAATAACTAAAGTACAGAATGAAACTACCACTACTATTATTACCATTA
Source organism: Psittacus erithacus (assembly GCA_009867235.2). Classification (NCBI taxonomy): domain Eukaryota; kingdom Metazoa; phylum Chordata; class Aves; order Psittaciformes; family Psittacidae; genus Psittacus; species Psittacus erithacus. The sequence goes on from WYDI02002125.1 coordinate 20,440, forward strand.
ATAAGGGAAATAATAAGTGGAAAGAATATCAAACTAAAATGGAAAAGGAAAAAAACAATAAACACAAGTAATGCACAATACAATTGCTCATCACCTGCTGACCAACAGCCTGACCCAAGCAGTGATTGGTCCCTTCTGGGTAACCCCCCAGTTTACATACCGAGCATGACGTGCTCTGGTACGGAATACCCCTTTGGCTAGTTTGCATCAGGAGTCCTGTCTCTGCTCCCTCCTCCTGGCTTCCTGTGCCCCTCCTCAGTGGTAGAGCATGAGAGACTGAATCAGGATAAACACTACCTAGCAACACCTAAAACACTGGTGTGTTATCGGCATTGTTTTCAGTAAGAACAATTGAAGCCAAAACACAGCACTGTACCAGCTGCTAGGAAGAAGAAGAATAACTGTTACAGCTGAAAACAGGACAAGACCATAGTTATTTAATCTGCAAAATACATTTATTGTTTGATGGGGTTTTTTGGTCTAATATCTACAACATTGTCCTGGGTTCAGCAGTAGCAATCATTTTTCTCCTTCTTAGTAGCTGGTGCAGTGCTGTGTTTTTGATTTTGGT
>WYDI02002126.1:0-97901 GCA_009867235.2 Psittacus erithacus
GTTATACCTTAGTTACTGGACTGTTCTTATCTCAGCCCGTGGGAGTTACATTCTTTCGATTCTCCTCCCCATCCCTCGGGGAGCGGGAGGAGGAAAGGTGGGGAGTGAGGAAACAGCTGACTGAGCTTAAACCACGACAGTTTTTGAAGGAATTGTAATGAATTCTTAAACACACAGGCATTAATGTCATACCCATAAGCCATCCAAGGTGGCATGCAGGTATTCAGAAATCAGATGTACCTGCTTCGATTCCACATGTTCCTCAGAGTCATGAAGACAGCAAAACCGTAACAACAGTGCCCAGGGCAGGATCCTACCCTGGGAACACTGTAGAGAAGATAGCAAATTCTGAGGCAAAGTGAAAGCAAAATTAAACAGCATTATGAATTGGAAGAGCATGAAAAACTTCCTATGGCTGTCAGTTCCCCTACTTTGAGAAGAGGGCAAAACATGATGAAAATGTCACCTACAGAAAACATACTGGTTTTATAGACAGAGAAAGCCAGAGAGAGAATCATAACTCTAACATAGCTTACTCAAAACTGGAATAATTCTACCAAGAAAATATTTAGGTAAAGGCATCAGTCCTGAGGGAAAGAAGATCATCCCCAAGAATAATGGCAGCTGGAGATGCTGACTGCATGCATTGCCCAAGCAGCAGAGAACCCATCTGCTGAGATTCTGCAGAAAGACTCTACCATCAAAAACCACTGAGGACAGCAGCAACTCTTGCAGACAGATAAAAACAGAAAATTAAACAATTACTGACTATTTGGCTGGAGTATGAAAAATACACAGAACACAGCCAATCTAGACAGAATTTGAAGAACGCATAAGGGACCTGTGAGTATTTGTTGGCAAAATGAAAGAATCGGAAGAACGGTCGTGAACTGAAGCTGAATGGATCTTAAAATACAGGTGGCAAACAGCAGTTTCATTCCAGACTCCTACTGAAGCAGACAGTGAGTTGCAATTCAAGTGTGATACCTACACGGGAGGAACAGAGGGTTCAAGCAGAAAACACAGCTCCTACTGCTGTTGTAGTTTTTGTGTGGGAACAGCCTCAAACCTCCAACAGTTATTAGCTGTATGGCGAAGTCTGTAGAAATGGCAAGAGACCAAAGTTACAGGAACACGCAGGCAGTTACAGAAAGTTCAACAGAAATTTATGATGGCAAAAAAGGGACTTTCTGACCCTCCAGGTGAGTGTTTGCAGGTTAATAGTGTAGAATCTCTAAATTGTTTAATTTGGAGGAAATAAGTAAAGTATTATTATTTTACCCCTTTTCTTTATAAATGGAAGAAATAAGACTGAAAATGGAGTTACAGAGTCATTTTGCAACAGGATTATCACAGACTACTTAAAAAGGTGAATTTGAGGAAAACCTCAAGACTTTTAAAGACCCTTACTGTAGAACTGCTGATTTCCCTGGGTGGTAGTAGTGAGAAAATAACTTAAAGTGACAAGTAATTCATGCTACTTCTCTCAGCCATATGGTGATAGGGTCATGCTGCGCTCAGTGGAAAACTGCTTGGAGACGTTTGGCAACACTGACAAAGCATGAAGTGTCTGCAGGCTACAGAATATTATAACTCCAACACAAGACAGAAATAAACTAACCTCCTGTACAAGGCAGTGGAGGTATTTCAGGATGGCTGTAAAAGGCAGGAAAGCAGAAATTTTGCTTCAGAGGAGAGTGATCCTTATATGTTGCAAGAGCACAAAAAGTCCGTGGAGCCTACAAGTGGGAAACTGTCTCACTGCTGCTGAAGCCAGAAGAGAGTTTACACACCCCAGCTGCTTATCATCCCTTCTTTACCACTCTCCCATTCCTCCTCTTCCCTTCCTGCTAGTCTGCCTTTTCCACTTCTCTCTACTTAATTCAGCTTTGTAAAATGAGTCAGATAGGAAAAATAAAAAAAGAATCCTACAATTAACAAAGCAAAGAGCAGCACTTCTCTAGAGAGGAAAGGATGGGAAGGCAGGTGATTAAACAGTATGCAAGCACAACCCACTTCCTTATCCAGATGTATCCATAGCCACCTATTGCATTATCTACTAGTAATTAAGAATTATTAGATTATTTTGCAGAACTGGGCTGGGACAGCCAAGTTTTTGTCAGACATCTTAGTCACTGGAACTAAGAGATGCAGTTTGCTTGTGGATAGGGCAGGGTAGATGACAAATAAGACATATCATCCAAAACACCTGACCATCTCCAGCAATGCTCTGAAGTGGGTACTGTCCTTCCAAATTAACTCTAGTGAATGGATCACTACAGTTTTCCTTACACAGCTGTAAGGAAACAGAATAAGACTGTGTATGTTTAAAGTCATTGAAGGGTTGCTCAGTGTTGTCATGTGGAGTTCACCTAGGATAAAAGAGACACTGGTCTTACTGCCAGGCAGCCTGCATTTCTGCAGGGTCAAAGTTGTCATCAGGTGGGGACTGGAAACGGTGATAAGGATTGTATTAACAGAAGCAAGGAATGATTTTTGCATAATCAGATAGATTTGTTTATTGCTATGCCACCAGGTATCAGTGGTATATTTCAGATGTAAAACTCTGCAAGGGTGAAATCCTTATTTCTCTATTCCTTTGCTTTTCTTTCTGCTTTTCTCACAATTTAACACTTTGTTTGTAAATCCAGTTTGAATATGTGGCAGGCAGAGGCACACGCAACCAACTTCACAGTATCTCATGGACCAGTTTTTTCACTAACGTGCTCAGAAATGCTGTTATTACTCCATCACACAAAGGAGACTTTTTTTGCCCTGAACACCAGTAAACATGGGCTCCTACTAAGCTGGCAGCCAAGCTCAGCAGTCTCTGCTGAAGAATATCATACCATGCCGCATTATTCTTAATGTAGGGCTGACTTCAAGTCTGTTTTTATTTAAGTCCAAGATGACTAAGTGTTTACTAAAGCCAGCTGTTGTTCACAAGATAGCTTGGTAATTTTATGATGGTCCTTTACTAATAAACCAAATACACAGAGGGGAAGGTAATGACAACCTAACATATGTATGCTATCTCATAAACCAAACAAAATATTAACAACTTAATAATACCACCAGAGTGATTCCAGACATGCTTGTGCCGCCTTTGCTAAGCTCACATGCTAGATAAGCTTCTACAAAGTCCGCTCAACATCACCAAGAGTCTGCCTAAACAAAAATGAATCAGTGAAGGTATTGCAAATGGAGCTGCTGCTGGAAAAAGCAGAGACTCTGCTCGCTCCTCTCCCCTTTGGGTCCTTGTAAGTAAGCTGCCTCTGTTTCCATCACGTTCCACTTCCAGACCCTTTGTAGCTCTGAACTGTCCACTTGGCAAGGCATCTCTGCCATCCTGTCTCCCCTTTGGCCTGCCAGGATCATGGCCTCCTTCTGTGACGTGCCTCTTCCACCACACGCACTGGCTCACACAAACTCACTGGCAAACCCTGCACAGTCCCCTCCTTTCTCTTACGCTGAGTTTCTAGCAAGAAGAACCTTGCACCTACTCAGGCCTTCAGGAGCTGCCGGTTCATTAGCATTCCAGGCCTGATTCAGTTTATATTTATAAATAGTTTAGATGAACATGCAATTTCACTGAGACAGATAAAGATCTACCACAAACCACAGTGATCAGAGCACTACAGAGATGACCTGTGGGTCTCATTATGATGGGGATTTTATGGAAGATGTTTTCATTGATGTTTTGAAAAGTAAAAGAAGCCCTGAACTCAGATGCTTACAGTACATGATTTTTCTCATCAAAGTAATAGTACAAACCAAGAAAATTTATCTTTATTGAAACCAGTCCAATTTGATGTTCAAGAAGGGCCTGTAAAAACCACTTCTGTTGTCAGTCTCCTTTGGCAGGGCAGCAGCTTTCCCCTTCAGTTAATGATGCTCTGGAAATAAGGCTGCACATTTTATATGTTTACATAGTGGTAGATGGGCCAGTTCAGCTGACAGAGCTTTACAAGATGCTCCTCTGCTGCTGCTCGGCACTGACTTCTGGTTTTGTAGTTTTCTGCAATGGCTCAAATGATTCTGGCCTACCTGAGAAGCTGGCTGACTAAGAGTAACCAAGCTGAAAAGCACCTGCCTTGATGATCTGAGCAGTCTAAGTAATACTGGGTGCTTCCTTGCTCAAGAAATGCCATTTCCAGTAATACCTTCACATGACGTTATTCCTAATCAAAAACTTAAGAAAAACAAACTCAACAATTATTCTTAAAATGAATCAAAGAATAAAGCCTGTTTGTGACTACTTTTTTGGGGGCGGGGAGAAGGGGAGGTAAAGCAAAGTGGAAGAAAATATGAAAGGCAACCTTTTTGGCTCACTGTAGGTTAATTAAATATTAACATACTTTGTCAGAAGAAATCCCTTAAATTTCAAATGCTATTTGGCTTCTTTACAAAACAAAGAATAGTCAAACTACCTTAAAAGAGCCTATTATAGTCAATGGAGCCTTTCAAGAGATTTTTGTGGACTTTTAATCTGATCTGTAAAGAACACAATGAAATTTCTGTTATGGTGACACAGGCATTTTTTCCCCTGAGGAAGTTTACACAAGCTGCAGCTCCAGTTACGGTAACACTACCTCAGATCCTAGTTTAGAAGTGCTCCCCTCCCCACTAATGGCCACAGAAATACCAGATCGGAACAGCACACTTAAGAGGTTCTTTGAAATAAACAACATTCATATGTACATGCCCTGATCCAAGAAGGATTTTTAGTAGCTTCACAACTCTCTAGACCCCACTGCAAATAACATGCTGCAACTTGATTCTCCCAGATAATTATAAATCCAGAGAGGATTATAGTAAAATGTATGGCCAGAACCCCAGTCTCCTGAGGTGTGTGTCAATCTTTGTTACCCATGTCAGTGACCCATAGTTATGCTTGACAACTCTAAAGAAATAATTACAAAAAAAATGAAAATATTTATCACTCAGCAGATTTTCTGTATCTTTTCCAATGAAACTTCCTCAGTTTTTTCCAATACTTTTAGTTTTCAGAGGTTATTTGTTGTTTCCTCTTACGTGTTAGTGAAACAAAAAAGCTAAGCATATAGCAAAATATATCTGAAGCTTGCAATGATTCCTAACAGAACGAAACACAAACCTGGGCTCACCTTTTCACTTTTCTTCTTGAGCAGGGTATCAGCTGTTGTCTCTGAGAAAATGTGCATCCTAAAGACATGTCCAGCTCCTTTTGTATAATCGCCTGCCTTGCAACGTTTACGTTTTTGAACAAGGTGTTTTACACTTGAATTACGAATTACTAATGTTTTAACCTTCTCCACCAGAGGCCCTACAAGCTTCTGTAATCCAGAAACACTTTGTTCCAGTCCATCTAGTCTTTTAACCTGCTGCTCTGCATTCCTGTTCAGATCAGAAAGAGATTTTTTCATTTTAAGGCAAAGCCTCTTCATGTCATTACTTCTCAGACTTTTGTTTCTTTCCATCCTTGATCCAGGTTCAGTTGTTTCTGCCTTTACAATCTCAGTGTCTTTTTCAATACAACAGATTTCTTGGGAAACGCTGTTAAGCTTCTTAAGAACATTGTCTTGCAGAGTCAACAGCTTATCTATTTTCTGTTCAAGGGAGGCAAACTTCATATCCATGATGTTAAAACTTTCTGATGTGCTGACATCACAGCTTTCAACATGAGGAATCTGGGGGGGTTCCATTCCATTATCAGGCCCTTGGTTTTGCAAAGCGTTTGGATCAAATATTTTGGCCAAGTTGTTGACCATAGACGTAGAAGAGCTCTGCCTGCTGGATGTGCTCATTTTGCTGGATTGGGTAGGGGAAGGAAATGCTCTGATGATCAGCTGCTTGAGGACAATATCAGTTGCAAAGGCTTCCCATCCAGACTGCTCAGATATACAGCCAAGTCTGGCAACTCCAGCTAAACCAATTTATAAACTACTCTCATATATTTGATTAAAACAGAGGAAAAAGACACCCAAATTATTTAGGAAGAAAAATGCCTTTGATCCTTTTTTTTTTTTTTTTTTAAAATATATATATCTATATATAATTTTGAATATATATATGTCAGTTTCCAAATAAAGTGAATATAGAAATGCATATCCTAAATGCACTCAGTTCAGTGACATAGCCCTAGCAAGGACTGCACTATTTGCACTCCAATGGAATTTGATAGCAAAAAGGCTACACGATACATGAGAAGTCTAAGGGTAGATGCTTTGGCAGTGGTGTTGTTGGTTTTCAGAAGTAGTATGAGTATGTAATGTGATCCCTGCTCTGAAGAGAATAAGGGTCCTTACAAGGACCTTAAATGCGACTGCTTGAAATTACTATGTCTTAAGGTGAGCTCTTCTGATGAAAACCTTTGTTGCTGAAAAGCCTCTTATGTCAGGAAAGAAGTCAATAGAGTTGTTAAAAAACGAATACAGTAAAGAAAGTAAAAGAAGGAGAAACTGGAATGAAGATATTTGAAAAACTCAGAGCCCCTTTCTCTACCCTGTATTTTAGTGACCGCACAGCTAGCTCTTCATACACAAGCAGTTCTCTTCATAGCATATATCTTAATTTACTTCTGTATTTATTGAGACTGTACTAATTTGCCACAAATGAAGAAGCTTTATGTTTTACGATTATCTGAATGTATCTGGTCATACAAATTCACAAATACAAAGTTTGATAGAGAGACTCAGTTCTTTGCTTTGTTTGGCTGCCAGCAAACACCTCAAAAGCAGTGACTAGTATTCATCACTCAGACGGTTTAGGCTTTGCTTTTGCAAAAGATCTTCATTTCTCTCAAAAACACAACATTGGACAAAGAAGAAATGTCATGACTGGGAACAGGATTCTCTCAGGCAAAAGTCTGAATTGTTGAACATTTTTCATGTTGGTTAGAAAAATAAAAACAGAATTAAAGAAAGAATAAAACCAGAACTTTTCATCTCAAGTCAACTATACAAAGGAACAAAAAGTAAATTGGTATGGATCATCTTGATGGAGAAATACAAAGAAAAGGCTGCCTTAGACAAATGACTGTCATAGACTGATCACATATAGGTCAGCCTGCACTTGCGCTGTACTTCTTACAGAAATCAACATGTAGTCAGCCAGCTGGCTGGAAAACAGCCAGACTACTATTCTACTCAAAGGATCAAGAGCTTCTTTTGTGATCCCAGTGTATTACTTCTTTTGCCAACCCCAGTTTCGCTATCTTTTAAATGCGGAGCACGAGGGATAATTAAATAAAGCACACAGTGAGTTCTGAACATCTAACACAAGAAATAGCCTTTCAAAATTTCATCTGTTCACTAAATGAAGAATATGAAAGGTCTTCTCTTTATATTCAGGTGCCAAAGATGTCTTTTGGAGTCAATCACATCTGAAGCTTTCAAGTTTCCAAAAGCATTCTCTCACAGTCATTTATGGCTCAGCATGTGGTCAGTGTTGATAAGGTAATTCAGGAGCTCGTTCTCCAGTTACCACAAGTTAATATAGGAAAAAAGTTCCTAGGTACATTTGTCACCTTATGAGAGCAGCGTGTTACTCTGAGTGAAAGGTGAGCTACGTCCATGCAGGACCATAAAATATGGACTGAAATCTCTTCTTTACATAACAGACATTACCAAGAGATGACCACCATATGTTATTGTGCACAGCATATTCACTGAGTGGATTGAAGGTTAAATGATTTTTAAATAGCAAACAGGATTGGGTGTTGTGGGGAATATTAAAAATGGGGATTTTAGAGATCCCTATTTCATGGGTAGAATAATATACAAGACAGCAGTTAAAAAAAGAAAAGAATCCCAAAGCAAAGATCATCATGACAGTTCTAGCAGAGAACAGTTGTTTGAACCTCTTTGTCTTCTGTCCATCTCCGTTGGAAACAAAAACTAAACCCTCCTGACAGTTTCACATCTGCAGAAGCCCCTGCTAGACATAAATTTCCAGGAGAAGTGTTTGCATGTCTGTAAAATGGCCAGATTTGAACAACCATTTGTTTTTGATGAAACATCCCTGTAGGAGTTCACAGTGAGCTTCCCCCCTGTCCTTCACACTCCTTCCACAAAAAAAAAGAGGTTAGTTAGACCTTGCCATCCATCCAGCTAAGATTCTTGCTCTGGGGGTTTTCATAGGTGAAACCTGTAAGCCACAAGGATTCTTTCTAAAAGGAACACTAATTTGCAAAAATAAGAAAGGGGGGGAGGGGGGGGAAGGGAGAAATGTGACGGGACATACAGATAGCAATGGTAAAATCATGTGTTATATTAGTGAACAGTCACATATGTTAAACATTTAGATCTCTCCTAACAGTTGTCCAGGGAAACATTATGTGAAATACCTCAAACCAATACTATAAACACTAATAAAAATTTTAAGCTGTGTGAGTTAAGATCCTATTATCAAGTATCATCTGTAAAGTCCTACTGATTAAGTATTATGCCACAACACACAAAAATGCCAAACACTTTCAAAATGTAGAAAGCAAACTGTAAAAATGCTTCATTAAAAACCCATCAGTATGTATTAGTAGTTCTGTCTGAAGCTGAAGTGAACTGGAAGAAAGAACTGCTGGTTAGGAGCTAAAAAAGAGGAATAAATGAAAGAAAGTTAACATCAGCTTTCTGTCTGGGCTCAGAAAGCTCTTGCCAGTAACCTTCACAGCTGGGAATCTGTGAACCCTGACTCTTGCTCTAGAAACTGGAAATAATCTTTCATATTCAGATAACTCTCAAAAGTTCAGTAAGAATGAATTAAAGAATAGTATTCCATAAAAAATAGTATTAAGTATTGAACATTCCTTTCTTTGGGCAGTGGATTATTACAACAGCCACTTCATGAAATTAAATAATATTATATGCAAATAATTTGAAATATTTTTAATAACCAAATACCTGGATGGACTTTTCCTAGTGACTGAATTTCATAGCAACTGCAGCTATCATTAATGAAAAGAATAAGCCCATATAACAGCTTTCTTATTTTCACCTCACAGATTCCTATCATCATCATTGGATTTGCCCAGCACCAAAACTGCTAAAAAGTCTGTTGAAAAATAAGAGTAATGCTGCAGCAGTAGCTAACATTAATGAACTGAAAACAAAAAAACACAACCAACCAAAAGACTGTAGAAATTCCCCACATGCCTAATATTGCTTAATATTACATTTTGGAATACTAACACTAGACCACTCCACCATGGCAGTGACAATATCAGCCCACAGGCTGACACTGAACCCTGGGAATTTTTGTACAAATGTGTAACAAACACTTGCACTATATAATACAGTATTAATCAACTGTGAAATTGGATGGCATTTAATTGCCTGCCAAAAGCATTTTATTTCTTCCATACAATTGCTGCTTTTTTACTGCTGAATTCCTTTAAGAACTACTGGGCTATATTTTAATGACTTAAGATCACTGTAAAATCATCCTCCTATACCACACACTTTTCTGCTGATTTTTCACTTCTTTCTATTCCTTTCAGTGTCCATTTTGTGCCTTATATATCCCTGCTCCATACACCTGCAACTTCCATGTTCCTCTTCCTCCTTAAAAAATAATCCTCTCCAGCAATCTTGACCATCTTCTTGTCTTCAGCATTTATCCTATGGTTCATCTGTATTCATCCTCTTAATGAAAAATCCAGCACAAACTAAGAAATGGCAGTGAATATAGCCTACTTTTATGAAGTTCTACTTCAAATTTGTCATTCTAATACCACATTTTTCACAATTAAGCAAAAATAAACCCCACCTTTTTCTGAAAATCTGATCAAGAGAGATGCAGATTTTGTTCTCAGATTAGCCATAGAGATGCACATTTTGTGGCTGGACTGGCCATAAGACCCAGCACAAAAGTTCCAATAATGTCTTTTATATCTGAATGATCAATTGTGCTTTACAGACAAATCATGTCCTTATATATTTCCCCATTGTGATAGTGGTCATAAACTGTAGACATCCCTAGCAAAGGCTGTCCCCTTTAATCATTTACAAGTAAGATGTTTTTAGGAAGACCTTTATGTCATTTACAGAATATTTCCACAGAAATCTCAGCAAGATTCAAATCTCAATAAGCCACAAATAAGAAACAGTTTTAGACTTGGAGAAGAGGAAAGCCACCATCTAAAATATTCGAGGATTGCTATATGCTAGTCACAGAGCACAGAAATTACTGTACACAGTACGCACAAGTGGAAGTTAAAGCATGTCTGCTCTTTCTCTAGTACAAAACGACAGCTTCCTAAGAAACAATACAAGCTTACAGCTGCTCTGTTCTGAAACAGATTAGAAAGCAAGTATGAAAGCTATGAACCAGATTCAGAAAGTCATTTTGTTTGCTGAAAGTTCACAGGTGTCCACGATGGTAAAACAAATAAAACCATTCTCTTCATTCTCCCCTTGTCTCTCCCACCCTTCCCAACCAAAAGCCATCAACATGGATCAGGGAATTTATCCAGAATGATGCATTTCTACAATCAGCAGTCATGTTAGACTGCCACCGTGGGGCTGAAATAACTGTATGCCTAAGATTAAGTAACATACTGGGTCATAAGTGATATAACTTCATGGCACCTCTGGGGTCTGCCCAAAACACTAGTCTGGAACTCTGCTTAAGGTCAGAAAAGGAAACAGCTTTATACAGGACAGGAGCATACAGCAAGAAAAGTCTGGCACTGAACTTCATAAGGTAGGGCTAGGGAATTTATTGCTCCACAGGGCTCTCTGCATACAACTACTCTATGACCTGTTAATTAATTATGAATTCTGACTTCCTTTACTATAATGTCCCTGGTAGCTAAGTATCCTGGAGATTCCCTAGTGATAAATGATGAGAGCAAGTCCCTGAAACAAACTGCAGAGAAATCCCAGTTACAGTTCAGCAATCAATCTGCAGATGCCATGTACTGACCTTTTAGATATATTGTCACCTTCAAATTCTGAGCCTCTCTGCAAGCATTCATAAAGCCACATTTTTCAGGAAAAAAATAAAAGTCAATTTATCTATATATATCTCTGTAGAAATTATCTAGATCTTTGAAGATGAAAATTACAGTGGAAAACACTACCCATGTTCTGGGGGCTAATACTCCTCATACTGCAGATCTCTTTCATGTGGAAAAGAATTTGCACAGGAGAGGTAATCCACTGCAAGCTGCATGGTGCAGCATTAGTCCAGGCCAAGCCCAACTCACTCACACACGGCTTCCCACTATTAATGGGTTTCTTTGGGTGAATAAGAACTGCACAGCCACCATAGTCAGCATCAGTCGGCCTAACAGCTGAAGCTGAAGTTCAAAGCACTTCACCATCAAAGTACACAATGTTCTTTCACTGTGGGTTGGTCCCCCCTATCATCATTTCCTGTGGTCAAGATATCACATCAAGAGTATCACCTCTGCCTCTCTGTACTAAATTTACTATATGAAAAACAAAACAAACCTCAAAACCCAGAGTTTCTTATGGCTGAAAAATACTGTGTGATAAATTACCCATTAATAGCCTAAAACTCTATTTCCAGGAAGCCTGTTTAAAGGAAAATTCCTGACTTTCTGAGGCTAAAGCAGAGGTGTCATAACTCTGAAACAGAGCAATGAAAGAAGTACTGTCTCCAGGTGCAGCAGGAGCTGTACCTCATTTCATCTGCTGGGTAGACTGGTTAAAATCTCTGGTTGCAATCCAAAACTTTCTGGCAGCTAGCATCCTGTATTAAAATTTATAAACCACGAAAGGCCTTTTCTTATAAAAAAGTTAATTCAGGATGGATAGGCTGAAAAGACTTGAAAGAGACAGTCATCAGAAGTGGTTATATGGAAAATTGGATGTAAGTAACACCTTTTGCTCCATCAGGACATACTAAAAATACAGTAAATGTAATTTCAGTGAGAAAGGAAAACTGTATTGATTAAAAGATCTTTAAAAGAGCTGTGGAGAAGAGCCCCAAAGCTGCCTAGCCTGTTGGGAGGCAGAAGTTTTACAAAGGATGTATTATCTTTTCCAGATGAAACATACTGATAGCTCAGCTTCCTTCAAGTTGCAAAACTTACCTACCCATAATATCAGAGCCCTGATCAGATACAGTGGACATCATCAGGGGTGGCTGCCTACTTGACAGGCAGTACCAGTAGAAAGAGCAGTTGAAATCCATGTGTGTCTTGAGCTGTCAGTCTGTGATCACCTAGCTTTATGAAACTAACCTTTAAAAAGCAAAGGCAATTATCTTTGAGTTTATTATGAGTTGACCTATTTTCTTTGCTATAAGAATACTGCAAAGATAACACTGAGGCTAGTGAAGGCCCAGTATGGCAGCCAGGAGAATGTAGCCCTCTTCTGCAGAATTACTGCTGGTTCATTTTCAGTTGTGGTGGACTTGCTCCTGCTGCCATCTACGATAAGACTGGCTACAGGAGTGCAGAAGTGGGAAGGAAGGTTTGGGGTTTTTTATTTGTTTGGGTTTTTTTTAAATACCAGTAAACACTCTCCACTACTACTATTACCCTATTTCTCCATCATATCCTCACTACAAAATTATTTTATCCTGCCCCATTGCTAAGACACTGCACCAAAACCAGGAACCCACTCATTCTGTAGGTGAGCCAGGACACTGGTTATTTATCCAGGCAGGCTCTGCTGAAGCAAGCATTTTTTTAACTAGTATGACTGCAACCAGAGCTGGAATTTAGCTGGTTTATTAAGTAAGTAAACCAACACAAAAAGCTGAATGCAGAAAATACCCAGATCCACCTCTTCTTCTTGAAAGTCTAGTGTCAAAAAAATGAAATAATTGGCACATTCATATTCAGCATGAATGTCAGAATCCAGGACTGCTTTAAAGAAGGAAAAGCACCACGAGATGCATATACTGGAGACCAGTGTTTTTAGGGAAGAGGTAATTTGAGCTGATTTTATTTGTAGTGTTGCCTAATTCTGTTGCATACTTGTTGATACTTCAAAAGATTGTAACTTTTGCCTGGCAAATTTCCATAGCATACCTGTATGCTTTAGGGATAAAGAATTCAAAGGAAGCTTGTTACATAAAATTTAACTTCTATATCAAAAAGCCCTAAAATCCAGGAAGCTAATATTACAATTTTTTTCCCCTTTGATCTGTTTGTTTTATATCAATACAAATAGTTCATTCTGCTCAATTTCATATGACTGAATGAATGGATATGAGGTAAATTAAGGTCACGGAAACCTTCCTCCCTGTTTTCCTGTCCTGCCCAGGGTGCACATACTAATAGCATGGCACTGGTGGATATTCTTAGAGCAGAAATGCCTTTTAGCTACGTGTCTTCTTTGGTAGCTGTTTTCTTCCCCCTAGAATGTTCACTCCAAAATGAAAAACTGCAAGTTCTCAGCCTTCTAGCTGAACTTTGAAAGCCATCACAATCGCCACCTATTTTTGTCTCCTTTAACTCCTACATATTTCAACTAAATTATCATTCCAGATGCCCAGCCACCAGGCTGTAAAGATTAGTTATATTCAGTGCCTAGCCTTTACAATCATTCTCTGTGGCAATTCTTCAATTTTCAGTTACCTGATGAGATGTAAAAAGTGCTGTGGTACCTGGCAGGACACCACTATATAAAACAAGCTGAGATTCACCCAATATCTTCTTTAATTAAGCCTTTTTGTTTTAATTTATCAAGCTATAATAGCTCAACTTGAAAATTCCAAAAACATCAGTTTTGGTTTTAATGTTGTGAGAAATTTCAAATTAAACTATTTACAAGGAAAAAAAAAAAAGGAAACTTAAAAATACGTTTTGTGTGTGCTAAGTATGTTTGTATCACCACTTACACAAAAGCTGGGGAGAGAACTCTTGCTGACAATTACCTGCCTTTGCTAATTGAATAAAAGTCACTCAGAAGTCATCAACTTCTAAGGAAGACTCTTATGCCAGAGATTTCATGGAGTCTTTTTGTAGCTACATGCAAGCCATTGATTAAAGGGAGGACTTCCCTTGCAGATGCAGGGAGTCTGGGCAGAATTTACCTTGCAGATGCTTCTCTCGTCTTCAAAAGCCTGCAGTGGCACTGGCAGATACACTCCTGCACACTTACATCTTTTCTCCTGTGCTTTCACTTCAGTCTATGACATCCTTCAGGCAGTCCAGAATCAGCAAACATGCTTAAGTGGAGCTGGGTGAGCAATACAAGGTAGGATGCACTCAATGGGAAGAATCAGAAGTCCTGAGAAATTGGGTGGTTGTGAATGAGCTCCTGCTTAATATCCAGGAGGGTCCCCAAAAAAGTAGTATGTGACCAGATACTGTGGGGGAGAAATTCTGATATTGCACATTTTTCATCTTCTCAGCGCTCTTCTTGGGAAGCAGTGCTCCTTAAGGCAGGCCAGGAGTAAAATAACAGCTGCATCATTCTGTAAAGAAGATGAGCTAAGTTTTTATTGCACAGAAATACTTCAGGGAAACTGCTTTCAGAGGTCAGTTTGGGCATCTGATGAGCACAATGACCCAAAAGATACACAGCTGAATTGCAGCACTTATAACTGAAACACTATTTCCCTACTTTAATGTGCAAGCTAAGTAAAATCATGTAAGATTTAAAGTTCTCAGCCTTTGGGCCAACTGGCTAAGCAAAAAGAGAGCTTCTTTTGGCCAGCCATAGCTTCTCCCGGACAGAAGTTTCTTTTCATAGAAATTTTATCAACATGTAGTGCTGGATAAGACTGCAGTTTGAATAAACAATAAAGTACACCAGTGTAACAGAAGTTGGCTAAATAAAACAGAGTCTGGCATTACTGACACATTAATATTCCACTGCTGAAACAGTGTGTTTCAGCCTGTAAATGCTGAAGAATCTTTTTCATTATTATTACTTTTTTTTTTTTAGGAACAAATATTTTATTAGCGCTACACTGCCTGCCAAGAAGCCTCACCTCCCTGCCACACTGTATCACTTATACAATTGCAGTCCTACCTCTTAAACCCCTGATTTCATGCAACTACCAGAGTTTTCTCTTTTTTTTTTAACTTCCAGAAAGTGTGATGCAGTCTTTCATTACACTTTGAAGAACTCCAGTAGTCAGCCTTTTTAGAGTCCATAATGAAAGCCTTGTGCTAACAGAATGGCTTGCAGATAGCTTTAACTAGCTCACAAGTGTCAAAAGCCAGGTATTTTTTCCCAGAAAGTACAGAAGAACCAAACCGATGAGCTCCATCTGCCTACTCCAGCTCAGCAGTCACATTGTGCTTTCCTGTTGTCAACTGCTCTGAATTAAACTTCAGTTACAGTGCACACCTGCAGGCTACTGAAGTGGAGGCTTTAACTCTTTACAAAGTCCATGCCGTGGGATTCAGCACTGTTTTTTTGAGGAGGATTTTAAGCGAAAGACACCAGAACTGAAGTATGATCCACTTAGGAAGGAACTTTCACATAAGCGGCCAGAGCAGGTGCCAGGCAACCTTTGCTGACAGCAGTCATGTTTCAGTATGCTTCACCATCTGATATCATTATGTGCATCCACCAGAAGTGTTTCTGACCGCTCTTTGAAAAGTCTTTGGGGAAAAGTTTTGCCTGCTGTTCATACTTACTTGTGAACTTCTGAACTGCATACTTGAACATTCAGGTGAAAACAACTGCTGCTGTGTTGTAGGAGTGGGAATCTTTCAGAAGCTGAAGAGAAGAGATCACCCTCTGAACAACTCATGCAGGGCACCAGCTGCATGCACTGGTAAACAGACCTAGTTTCTTAGAGAATCAGGTGGGCACAGCAAGCTCTTCCCTCAGGAGAGGCTCAGTGCTTTCTTAGAAACTCGTCCAGCAAAAAGGAAGACAGGCAAGAGTCTGTACCCTTACCTTTTCCACTTGCCCCATGTAGTTGGCCCAATCACTAATTGGATTTCCTATCTTATCTGAGAATAGAAAACGGGGTGACAATATTTAGTCAGCATGGTCTGCTTGCACCTGTAACTTCCCTTTGCTTCTGCTATAGGTTACCTTTAACTTTGCACTGTTAAAATGCAAAGAAAAAAGGAACAGAAATGTTAGGACTCTTGTGGCCTCGTACAGATGACCACAGTGAACATCCTGTATTATGCAGTGGTATAACATAAATAGGAAAATCTGATTTGAAAAAACAGCAGGATTAATAAACATTATAGCTATGCAATGTAAGAAAATTTGCTTCCCTAGGAGCCAGATCTTTTGCATTTCTTGATGGTGTTTTCAGACTAAATTGTTACCTATCTTTTATATGTAAAAAACCCAAAAAAACAAACGAAGCAACATAATAATGCTTAGAATAAGTTTGTTGTATTTATGTTAATGAAAGATCAGATCTGGATTCCTGAGTGTCTAGTGACTCTACTCCTGGGACAGGGAAACATGAGAAGAGCAGTCCTGTTATGAAACAAACTCTCCTCTTACCTCAAAGGCCTTCTCCTCTCTTCCCCTGACCTATCCTCATCTGCTCACTTCTTCTATTTACAGAACTCCATTAATGTTACTCACTTTAATTTGATCACAAGATTTTGGGCTCTATAAAGAAGCCACCTGGCCAATTTCCATGGCCTCTGCCTTGTGGAAGGACAGAGCGGAGGGTCAAAATGGTCCCCTCTCACTTCACACAGCTGGTGGAAGCTTATTTTATAGGCGCTTTTTTACCCTTTTAAATTCTGTCATATCTTTGGGATTACAGATACAAGTCACACCCTATTACCTATCTGAAGGGACCATATAGGTAGACAAAGCCCTACTGATACTCCTGTCCAGCCTTCCTCTCCTCCTCAGCAGGACAGCCAGCTATTAGTACTATTACAGTGGTTAAAGCTGGACATAAACACAAGGAAAATGAAGCTACAGAACACCTAAACCACATAAATCTCAACTCCAGTCATCTAAAAGATGTTTAGTTCAAGGTAAGCATCCTCTATAGTCAAGGAAGAGAAAAAGTGAGCAATGTCTACAGGACAGTTCAACGCCGTGTTACAATGAATGACAAATGGGAGGAAGCGCCTCTGGTGGTACTTCTCTCCCTCCTGACTAAAGGAGGAAATCAGCTTCAATTAGATACCTAGGTTTACAAGGGCTATGGGCAGAGAAGGCTAATCTCACCTTTCGCTCTCACTTAGAAAACGGTTATAACTATAATGGATGGACAACAGTCCATCATCATCACAGAAACTTAAATTACAACTTTCAGCATCGTTTAAATTATGTCTGCCCTTGTCCTGGGCAAGAGTCAGTCCTGTAACCTTGCTCCTTCTGAACTGTTGGGGTTCCAATTAAGAGAGAACAATAACACATCCTATTGTCATCTCAAAACATCAAGTCTTTGATTTCGTGAATAGATGTGGTGGGCAATATTTCCGTCATGACTTCTATCAATATATCTTTTCTGAATGTCGCTTGGAGAACCGGCATCAGCAGAAATCATGAATTAGACCTTGCCCTAAGGGTATGAAATACTTGAGGGCTGATCAGAAATCACACATTATTACCTCACTCTGCCTACACAACATGAGAATTGCAAAAGGATTATTCCTTTCAAAATATCTGACCTTCACTGTTTGGAAAGGCAATTTTCATGAGCTGGAAAAAATCCATGTTCTTTGGAAAGGTAAGGCAATTTCACACAGTACTCTCATTTTGCAATTAGGCCAGGATGTTCAGTTTCTTGTTAGTCTCCTCTGCGGGCTTTATGGCCTCATAAACCAGTTAATTCCTCTCTCTCTCACTTGCTGTCTTTTTTCTTTTTGTAGTTTTTTAAAGAAATATGCTGTTTCTAACTAATGATTTTGTCTTAATTTCTGTACTCGTTGAAAAGTCATACATATGTCTGAAAGTAGTATCATGGCTCTGGAAAATTCTGATTGCTGTGACAAGATATATGGGGAATGACTGACTGCCATTTCTCCGGGTGCAGTAGGATAAAGACACTCAACACAGGTACTGCACACAAGTTTCAAATGAGAAAGAGCAGATCCTCACACTAATTACTTATTGTGGAGCTTACTGTCACAGGATATTGTGAGGACAGTGGAGTAAATGGAGAGATAAAAAGGCACTGGAGAAAATTGTAAAGGATAGCTTCATTAGCAGCAACAGTGAAGATGTAACTACTGGCCATAGGCTGCTGTTCTACTGTCTGAAGCTAAGAGGGTCTCACCAGGAAAGAATCTCACCTCATGTTCCCCAATTTTAGATAGTGCTACTACCCACCTGCAGCTGGGATGCTGGCTGACTTCTAAATCCAGAAAATTCACATAAACACCCCTGATTAATTGCTCATAACCCTTTCTTTCTGCCACTAGAACACAGTGGTAATAGCCATTACTTTTAGGTCTGTCCTACCTCAGAGCATGGAAGATTTCAGGCTTTTTGGCTTCTCTCCCATCCTTGCACCTGGGAACATTTGGAAGTCTTGTCATGACCTCACTCACCTTTCTGCCTGTGAGATTTGGTTTCCTGACTGCTGTATTTTTTTTTTTTACCTAAATTTTTCATGTGATACTATGGAAAATGAACTGTAATTACCAGGAGCACAAGTCTCTAGTCCCTGACCAACTCATGATCCAGTGTGAGAATTAAAAATAATTGTCACTGGAGCTAACCAGAGAGTTTTGAAACAAAATATGGGAATGTGTTGGAAAATGATGGCTCATGAAAACTGAAGACTCTGATGGACACATGAAGATGTGCTACTTCCAACTAAAATTAACTGGCAAAGAAGGAAAAGCAATGCTTGCAAACCTACTGGAATAAAGCATTTCTATTTTTCATTTCAGTGCAGACTTTTATATCGCAGCCCTCTCTTCAGGAACACAGAATGATGACAATGAAACTGAAAACCTTATGAAATTAGGTAGATTATAAATTTCTTTGCAAATTAATTTCAACCAGTTTGCTTAAGTCAAAGGCTTTGTTAGCTTCTGGAACCTAGTGACTGAACTGAATATGTGAAACAGAATCATCTAAATTTGAAATAAAAAGACTATTTTACGTGCAGATGGAGGTTTTTGTTTTAAATGTTAGTCTGTGTTGAACAGAGCACACTGAGTTAAGGCAGACCATGATGCTCTGACAATAAATGTAATTGTTGTGATCTGCACAGGTTTTTTTAATATTTCTTCTTTTTTTTCTTCTATTACCTCTGTACTACTATTTCTTGCCATTTTCCTTAAAGGATATGGCTTCTTAACATCATGTTTCGGCCACAGTATCTGCAGAGTACAGCCAAATCCTTGAATTCTTTGGTTTTGCTGTACTAGCTCTTTTGAATTTACTTGAGTGGCAAACATGCCACAATAGGGGACATCACCATATATCAAGTAGCTGTGATCAGGCAGATCAGGTACCAGTAATTTTCCTAACAGAGTTCCAGTGTCAGAGATCAAGCACAGGGGATCAGATATCTGCATTACCACCATGCAGAATCAAGTGTCATGGATCAGGACTATAACTGCAAGGAATGAAGTGTCATGTGTGGCAGAGCAGGAAGCAGATACCACCCTGGAC
This sequence comes from Psittacus erithacus, assembly GCA_009867235.2. NCBI lineage: Eukaryota > Metazoa > Chordata > Aves > Psittaciformes > Psittacidae > Psittacus > Psittacus erithacus. The sequence goes on from WYDI02002126.1 coordinate 19,473, forward strand.
CTTACTGGTAGGGACTGTGTCTCTGTAGCTTCACCACTGGGCATTGAGGATTAACACAGCAAAAGCAAAGGTAGTTAAATAATTGTTCTCTTGGGGGACCCTAATGCCTTTTTGCCAAATATTGATTTGATCATCTAGGGGTGCCCCTGGGCAAGCAGTACCTGCAACACTCTGTGTGCAGTTAATCTTTTTAGACAATGCTAGTCATGTGTTTGATTTATTGTTCAATATATAATTACTTACGTATTTTTTAAGGAAAAAATTCTTAATGCACGGAGAGACAAGGGAAAATCCAGGCATGTTCCTTCATCCAAGGTGGGATAGATGACAGCCTCTAAGGTAGGCATCAGAAGTGCCTTGTATCATTTACTCCTCATCTTGACAATGATCACCTGGAGGCACAAATCTTGTTTCTGCCCTGCTTCATCTTGAGCTGGGAAATAAGGCTGGTGAATGCAAGCAGCTTTAATTTTTTTTTTTATGCTGATATACAGTCACAAATCAGTAGACTTTAGGGCAGGATAAGCAGCTTATAATCATGTATCCTAATTAGCTTGCATTAGTTCCTAAAGATTATATTGTGATTATCAGGAATCCCTCAGAAAACAGCTTGTTGTCAAGATGCTGATCACTGCTGAACCAAAAAAGGAAACACCATTGTCCTCAGGAGGCACTCATGGAAAGACCTGACATCAGTAGGTTCACAGAGAACATCCCAAACTCTGGTTTGAAGCTATGACACATTTTGATAGTGCTTGGTATTAAATCCTTGGTATATGAGCCATCTGTAAATCCCATTTATTATTAGCAGGGATAAAGGAATATGCCTGGAGCCATTTATGGAGCAGGAACAATTGGAGAGGGGTGGACTTGTTATGGTTAGTATTCATACCACTGAACACCATGTTTAGAAGGTTTCCTAAGCTCACAAGACTCATCACCATCTGCAGGTACTTCAGTTTCCAACTAGCTTTGATATAAATGGTTGATAAACCAGAACAGAGGAGCCAGCTACAACCGTTGCATCATTACATTTTGTGTCACAGGTCTGAACCTTTGTCATTCCAACACCTGCTGTGCTGCTGTCAACTAGTCTTCTTTGAAGCTGCTCTGACACCATCAGCATCTCTTCAGAGGTCCACAGCCTCTCAGAGAGCCATGAAACCTGATGTCTGTGCCCCACTGCACAGAGATTGCCAATGAAACCTTACAGGGTAGGCAGCATATGCCTGTCACTGCAAAACCAACCATGGTTATGTCTATCACCAGTTCTTCACCTCAAATCCAATGTGAGTCCTGTGCTGGCCTGGAAAATCAAACGAATGGGCTATTCTTATACATGTTTATTCCACAGCTATTAGATATATGCACTCAAGTTCCAGGAATTTGCAGGGTTCAGAAGGAGCAGCCTACTGAGAGATTCCGAGGATGTTAACTGGCTCCTTGCCAGCATGGTACCCAAACTCCCTATCTTTTAGGACCTGAATATGTCCATTTACAAGCATAGTTGCCCTCTTGCAGCCCAGAGTAAAGAAAACAGAAATGTGGTCAAGAAGGGTGACACTCCCTATTCTTTTACAAGATCACCAGGATCTTTCACTCCCAGGTACTGTGGTTGTGGAAAAGGTATGAAAAGCCTGTTCAAAGGAAATGCAACAGTACCCAACCGATCCCTTTGGGAAGGATTAATGCCTAAGCTAGCCCAAGCACAGTTTGCAGAAGACTGCTTCATGCTTTATCTTTCAGTGGGCTGCTCTGCTGTGTTAGCTTCTTTCCAAATTTTAGCCCAAGTTACCCCATTCTGACAATCTGTCAAATACCATCCCAAAGAAAGTCTCTGAGAATTAAAGGCCCATTATAATCAGCAAAACCTGGTTCAGAAAGTCAGCAAACAAGACTTCTTTTGCAAATCCTGCACCTGATCTTCATACCTGTTTTTTCTGTTTCTCTATCTAGATATTCCCAGGAAAAGACAATTCCCATTATAAGCTCGTTGGCAACTCAGAATACATAACATACACTCAAGTCACACAAATGTGAATTTACATTCACAGCAGCTGTCTGAACCCTGATAATTTCTGATCCCTTGCGTGTCTACCACAGAGCACATTTACCTGGTATATGAAGTGTAAAAGAATGAAAATCATCTGGGAAAGGCAAGTGATTCCTGTATCATATTAACCCAAAAAAATTTCCTCCCCACCCCTATAAAACCACAGAATCCAGCTCAATTTTCATGCCTGAAGATAGCTTTCTATTTTCTAAAGGGAAAGGTCAGTAATGCTAAGAAACAGAATTAAAGAATGCAAGTCACTTGACAGCAATCAGGCTAATCTGTGCTGCCCACAATACAGAAGCCAGAGTAGGCAAAGATGACTTCTATCAAAATTGCTATGAAGGACTCTAAAGCATGAAGGAATATTCTGCCTTGTAGAACATGGAATATCTTCTCTTCAACCCTAGTGCCATATTCCAGCATCACCAATTCCAAAAATGTACTCTTTCATGCTATTTATGAGTCTGGGCTAGCCAGATGGCTAATTCATTTCAGAATCAACCCTTAACATAGAACACTGAAGAAGTCAGCTTAAGTGAAATGAAAGAAGTCCTCAATAAACAACAGATGAAAGACTGTAAATATATAGGAAAACCAGGCAGGCAGATGTGAAAGGAGCTGAAAGAAATTCTGAGCATTGAGGAGACTACAGAAAATAAGATTTCTGAGAGGAGGAAGACTGGAACTGATCTAACATTATTACACCAGGAAACACATAATCAGCAAAGTCTCATATACATTATTGCTTCAGTATGACTATTGTCAATCCAAAAAGCAAGAAGATCCTGAGAGAAGAAAGAGCAGAAAGAAGAAAAATCCAAGACTTTCCAAAAAATCAACAACAGAAACAAGGTACTAAACATGATAAAGAAAACTGAATGTAATATGCTTTACAGGACTGGAACCTGCGTCACCTAAACCCCCTGAGGAACGACTTTCTGATAAAATCGGGAGCTAGGATATTCTTCCAAAAAGGTTTTTCACCACTGGAGGTCACTGTAAACTGTAGTTGCTCTTCATGAGTCACTCAAAAGAAAAAAATATACTGAATTCAAGTTATCTAGCATCCACGTTTTGAGGTGAGGCAGAACTGAAACATCATTTGCAGGGTATATGGAAAACACACATAGCTAACCAGTGAGGACTTCTCTTTGCTGGAGGCATACTTCTTCTTGTTTCAGCTTATTCCAAGCAAAGCATTTGCAGATGGTTAAGAGTTTAGACGTGTGTCTGCGTATACACAGGGACCAGTTTTGCATCTGTAAGCCTGCCTCTCTCATTGGTCGCGCAGATAAACAGTCTTCCTGAACACTGGCAGGCTAACAAGAGGTAAGGTGATGGGGACACAATGGGAGACCCACTACTGAAGCTCATAAAAATCACAGGTTTGGAGTTTCGGTATGGTTTTTTTTCCTTAGAAAACAAACACAGGATTATCTGCATTAGGATCTCTAAGAGAAGATAAATGTTTGGCAACACCTCCTAATAAAAACATAAGCCTGCTACACTTAAGGGTTTACATCCTGTGTAATCCATAGATCGCAGTTTGTTTGAATGAGATTTTCTTTTCTCTTTTCATTGAATTCAGATAACTACTATCTTTCAAACAATTCCTAGCCCACCCCACTCAATCAGATAGCAATGCATATACACTATATGCATTACAGATATTAAACTGGTGCTCAGACAGTAAAGGAATGTCAGTCCAAGTTCCTGCCTCCCATATTGTAGAAGTCCTACTGATATGAATATCAGAAGGAACAGATGTTCACAAAACAGAGGCACTGGGTCACTTACAGGGAAAATAAGCACAAAACCACTGGAAAAGAATAAAGAAATGAGCCCAGCCAGTTCTCAGAGGGTTAAGGGAAAAATAAAAATCCAGCTTCATAAACCAAACAATTTACATTTCAGGGATAAAACTGAAACTCCTATTTGACCACAATTCTGACAATGAATTATTGGCAGCTGGAGTAGTTTTATCTGAAAAGCACATTTTATTTACTGAAATTCCACTTTATGGTGCAGAAAAGGAATCATCCTAATGCAGGTTTCTTGATATTCTTCTCAGTGAAACACCACAGACCAATTCTTGGCTTGTGTCAAACAGAATAACTCCAAAGGAGTTTGGCCTGGTTTGATCTAAATGGAGAACTTCTGTGAAAAGAGAAGCAATCTGCATCTGTGACAAACTAAGAAGAATTTAAAATGGGGCCAACTTTTTTTCGCTCCTCTGGTTTATCTTTTACCTTTCCCTTTTTTCTTTTGCACTTTAACCTATTTCAAGGAATCAGCAACAGAAGCCTTATTGACGGTGCAGAAAAACCCTAACAAAAACAAACCCTGCATATTAAAGCATTATACTGGTTAAGCAAAAACTAGCTGCAAAGACAAGTTGACTGAGCAGCAACTTCATTGCTTTGTTGTCCCATTCTCCTTTTGGTTTTATTTACACATAGAATATGAGCTTCTAGAAAGAATTTTTTACTAGATGTATGCTCAGACAACCTCAACACATAATACCTAAGAACCCTGATTTAACAAAGCATTTCAGCACATGCTTAACTTAAAGCATGTGAACAGATTTACTGTAAGTAATGTGCAATCCATATAGTGAAGCATCTCCAGCCATATCCTCTAGCACATCATTTTAGCTGAATGGAAGGTAGGAAATCCCAGCTTTCCACTGGAACAAACAGTACTTGCTTATTTACAATTATAATTGACCAACACATAGCAGTACTTTAAATGTCTTATGCAGTTCAGAAAGGTACACTTTAGTTTCATCTAGTTCTTTCTAACAGTGAATGACTCTTGTGGACTACAGTGGAGTATCACAAAGAGAAAAGGAAACATGCCTTTAGAGGCTAAGAAGGAAAAAAAAGAAACAAAAACAAACATAGTGAAAATTGGCTAAACAGATACTCCAAAGCAATGTTTCGGGCTATTTTTTGTATAAAATGCTTATTTAGCATAAACCTCAGTGTTTCATTTGACATTCAAATTAATTCCTATTCCAAACTCATGCTGATAAACTTGTACATAACACTACAGACGAGCATTTCTCTTCTTCTTGACCTTCTTTGCATTGATGGAGCCCTATAAATTGTTATGATTTCCAAGCTAAAACACAAAATGCAGTTTCTAAAGTCAAATGTAAGTGAAAGCTTTGTTACTATTTTTAAGGGTCTATTTTTTCCCTTGGTGCCTGCTAAAGATTTTGGAAAACCATTCAAAGTTCCAGACACTGCATATATTAAGAGTATGATTCCAGATGCAGGAGATCCTGGGAACTATGGGAGACTTGCAGATCTGGAAATAGAGATTAAATCATTATTGCCAACTCATATTCTTTCAATTAAGCTTTCCACAGATTTTGGAGCCCAGAGATAGTTAAGAAGCCAATTTTCTCTGCCACAGTCACATGATGCTGAAATGGAGATGACTGAAGAATTTGTGGGGAGGAAAAATAAGATCTCCCACATTCTTAGCAAATAATAACTAATAACATAAAGGTTTTCATACAACGTATGTCAGAGAACACAGTTCCAGATATAAGTAACTGGTCTGACAAGGAAGATATTTCTGTCATTGCAAGGGGGTCACACTGCAGTTCACAGTATGCCTCAGGCCCTGGCCTGGAAGCTGGAAAGTCTGGCTTACAGCCCTGCTTCTGTCACAGATCTGCTGGGTGACCTTTCTATCCCTCTGAGACCCTGCTTCTCTATCTAGCTCTGTAACAGCCTGCCTGCTTAGACCATCAGGTCTGACATGACAAATGTCACTCACAGTGTCCATAAATAATCACTAATGCAGCGAAACTTTGTATTGCCTAAGGACATAAGGAGCAAATGCTCATTCTGATCTGGCCTCCTGAGATACCTAACCATGCATGAAGTTACTACTGATGAAGCAGAGGGACAGCACAGACACCAGCCAGGAATAGTGCAAAGCAGCATTACACAAGCTTTCTTTACAAGTCCCACGCTAGCCCTTACAAACATTTTGAATCAATCTGCTGGCAACTGGGGGCAGCTAGAAAATATTTCAGAGGGATTCTTTAAGAAGATCATTAAATAAAATCTGCTTGACTTGTTAAGAATTGCGACTATGAATTCCTAGTTAATGAATTTTATGCTTGTTCTCTGGAGTAGCTGCCTGATAAGTGTAAAAGTGTTTGGTTTGACAAACGCAACAAACCTCATGGTGAACAAGTCCTTTAAAATGTAATGATATTAAGGGCTGTGGCATCATCAAAGGTCACCCGAAAATTATCCTGTGCCTTGTTGTCTTACTGATAACAGTTAACAGGCTGTAATTCTCTCCTACCATCTTCAACTACAGTCACTGTTGAAGACACAAGGTCAACTGGACAGACTTATAACTAGATAGGGTCATAGCTGAAATTAAACCTATCTGCCCACATATCTGCTTCATCACTGCTTAGTCCAGGCATGGAGTTAGGGAGATCTTGTGTTCCAGTATGCCTGCTTAGTTAATCTTGAAGACAGGGAAATGTGGAAAAATACTCTCTCTTCTCTTTTTAGTATCAATAACAAATTCCTTTAAGTGTATTATAAAAACATCCTGTGTCTTTCTTTAGCACAAGGTCATATTATAGAGCCCTATTTTAATTTCTTTCAGGAATTTCATTTGTAAATGTCAATCAAGCACTTAAAGTACTTGAGTGCATAGTATTAAAAAAAAAAATAAAATCTCCACTTACATACTATACAATGCATGCCTAACGAACAGTTATGTTTTTAATATAAGCAATTAAGGGATTTGTTTAACTCAGGAGTGAACAACAATTTCCAGCAAACACGGATAGACCAAACACCAGGAATTACATTGGATTGTCCATATAAGGGGAGAAATGAAGATCCTCAACCCCTCAAAATGTTCATTATATGTGAGGTTTCTGTTCGAGGTGAGAGAAATTTGACCTCTCCTATGCAAGGGCCCTTGTTTGGAATTCTCATGCTGCGCTCAGCACTGGAAAGTCACTTTTACTGCACCGTGACTTCTGCTAAACATGTCCACTAGACATTTCACAAGGGTGCCAGAAAAGAAAGGTCACAGGGTCAGTCTGGGTGTATCTCCCTGTACCTCTCTGTGTATCACAAATTGGCTGGGTAGGTAAGCTGTAACAAGACACCTCTGAATGATCATGACTAAAAGAATTCCTTGCTAAGCCAGGCATCTAAGGTCACAGAGGAGCTTTTAAGGGAAGACAGACAAGGTTCAATGTTTTTTACACTGAAAAAAATATCTATGCCTTTGTTGTATCAAAACTGAAGTGATTATCATATGTTTCACAGTTACATATTCTGAAGGTTATGCTTAACCCCTCACCACAGTATTTGTAGGATCTAAATGAAAACCAAAGAGAATGAACTGGGGGAGGAAGGAGTAAATTCATGTAAATGACACCAGAAAAATAAAGAAGACACCAAGAAGCTGACAGAGATTTTTGAAATTTTAGAGCCTGGACCAAATGGTGTGCCGGACCTTTGCAAAGTAAGCAGCATTCATGAAATGGCTGAGATCCAGCAGTCTGAGGATTTGGATGCATGCCTCTACTCAGATCTTGGCATATACCTATGTAAAGAGGATACTAGACAGAAAGTCAGCAATTTTGTTCCATATTACAGATGTCTTTGTACAGATGTCACCAACTGAGAACATGACCTGAGGAGACCCTTCATCCATCTCTGTACCCTTTTCTCATTTTACTTCTCCCTTATCACTCCAGCCATGTGTCCAAACCTTCACAGGTCTGAGAGGCACAGGGCGCATACGTATCAGCATGCAGAGAAACAAGGGAGCTCTAGGAACAGTTTACTTGCAGTTGACAACAATACTTTTCTAGAAAGAGAGGGGGAAGGATGTGTCTGGAGTGGACATGCCATGGGATCCTGAGATGACACAGCAGTCTTGGTGTCAGGCATTGGCTCATTTCCTCCCAAAGATAAGGACTCATATTATTCAGAAGGCCCTGCACAAGCACAGCCCTACTGCCAGTCCCTGGCAAGGACACTTGTCCTGCTCCTGAAATACTTCTGAGTCCATGACAGCTTTCAATGTATGAGGATTTATGAGCTAGCCTGGGAAACTTGCACTTCATGAGAGACCTTTTAACTCAAAAGAATGAACGTAACTTACATGCAGAGCAATAAAAACCCAAATGTCTGACAGATGTTACCACTTCACTTTTCCAAAGCGGGTTCATGATGAGTGCAAGAAAACTGGCAAAGAGCTCTGATAGTCATTGACCTATGAAAAATTCAGGAAAATAAATACTTTAGTGCAGATAAGGACTAGAAGGCAATCTCTGGTAGTCTCAACATAGGGTATTTTAAAATCTGTTTTCTTTGCAATGCAATGGTTATAGTTCTCTTGCTAACAAACAAAATTTAATACACTGGCCTTAGGTCTTAAAAACTGGAAAATAAATTGACAGTAGCAAAATAGTAGAAGTGCAAAATAGCACTAGAATGAAATGAACTTTTTTGCCTTAAAAACTACAATTCACCCAAGAAAAAAATGCAAAATCTTAGTGAGCTAGGTATAAATTAAAACTGGACCTTTTTTCAAGCTCATCTGTGAGTGCAGTAACAGCTTCAGACTGCATCAGAGACAAAATGCAAACCACCAGAGATGATTTTTTTTGTTTTCTAGTGAAACCACAGACATCAGCTTCTATAAAGAACAGTGCTAGGATGTTTTTTACATGTTTATTGTTCGTAGTCTCTCTCTCACTCTTTGACTCTCTTGCATGAAACGCACACTTCTACACTGTTAGCAGTTTCAGTAACTGAATGTGACTGAAGTTCAGATTCAACAGAGCTGCATATCAGGGATAACATTCTCCTTGACAGAATGGTGGTAAACAATTAGCTCTTCATCTTCAAGCTGGCTAAAGAATGTGCTTAACTGACACTACCAAATGAATTAACAACATGTATAAAGACATTTCTAACATGATTTTACTTTCCGAGTGTCCCTTTGTTTTTTCCTTTCTTTATAGTTATCCATGCATATATGTCATAGAAGCAGAATCAGTGTAAATGGAAACAGCATCAAAAACCTTAATAAAATCTGGCTGGTTTGCTTTTACTGAAAAAGAAAAGAAAAGAAAAGAAAATATTAGAACAGATTTCTAAAAGAACAATTCTGATGGATTAGAGGATATTCCTATAATGAGCTTCTTAGGTCATCATGTAAGAGTATTCAAAGAATTCTATACTGTTTTCTTTTATTTCTTTATGAATTTTATTAATCTTGAGTTCTGTAAGCTCCTCACAAGGTGTGAAAAATTCTAATATATATTCACACATTAGGTCATGGCTCTTGACTAATAGAACTAGAACAATATACAAGTGTAACGTTACAGATTTTTCAGATCTCAAACCGTTGACATGAAATCAGCTTTGAGATTCTGTCTGTGGATCTCTTTATAGAAACAAAGAAAAATCACATTTACAGCAGAAATTAAAATCCTAAGCATTCTGGTAATCTACATCCTTGGAGTTACTTTATAACAAGTGTCTTCCTTTCTGCATTTCTAAACTCACATATTTCCTTTGTTTAAGCAATGTTTCCAGTTGAGAACTCTCTGAAAAGCTCTTCAGTTAAAACATGATATGTAATCACTGCACTGTTTTACTTTCTGGAAAATTACAGCAAGCATATATACTATTTTTGGCTGCAACATCCAGTGATGTAATAACTAGTGACAGGACTTTTTTGGAGAGATAATGCTACGTTCACTTGACGACAGCAGGAAAATAACGGGCCTTACTGGGGATTTCCTAGTCCCACAACAAGAATGACTGGCAACCTTGGTGGCCAAGGAGGGTAACCTTGATGGAGTCCCTCGTACATCACCCAGCAGAGGTCACTAGAGGATGCATCATCATGTTTTTAGGCAAGACAAAGCACTCCGACAGCAAGACGAGATACGCACCATCCTGAAAAGCACATCAGCTTACTCGGCTTTACTGCCGGACAGGTTCTTGTAAAAGAGAGGAATATGTGCTGCTCCGTGAAAGAACATATATGTTTAAGTGGCTACATTCGACCACAAGCCGCATTCATCCAGTTAAACAATCTCTATACTGATCTGTGAAATGTATCTATCAAAAGAATATCTACTACCTGTGCATTTCCAGATGTAGGGATCTCTTTCTTTCTTCCACTGCTTAACACAGTCCACAAGGTGTGCCAGAGATACGAAGCCAAAAAGCAGAAACTACCTGAAATCCAGGCAGCATTTCTTTGCAGGGCTAGATCCATTCTTTTATTCTTAATCAACTGGTTAACTTGGTTCTCCTGCTGTAGCAGATGCAATTTGGCAGGTACCCTCAAAACCCTCCCCAGCTCTGTAAGTACCACTTAACTAGACAAGGCTTGAACACCCAGCAGGATCCCTTCTCACACTTCAACACATTCCCTGAACCTATAAGGAAAAGAAGTGATGGACTTCTGACAAACGTGAAACAGGTGCAGGGATCTACAGGAGATATGTACTGCACAGACTTGAAAGGCAATTACTCTGATATCCCAGAACTTCTCAAATGAAAGCAAACTGCTAGCTCAGTCCCTCTGCTACCAGCTGAGGCCACTGGTCATCCTTTTTTTCCCCCCATTTAATAGGCAAGAAATGGGAAAACAAAAATTACCCAAAGAGCAAAATTCAAGACAATCACTTAAAATGTGTCATGGTGCACACAGAGAGAAAGGCTTGTTTGAAATGCCATGGCTTTACTGTCTACAGTGCCTTCTGTTCCTGTGCCTGCACTCTACATTGCTCCCATACCCAAATCACCACTATGCAGAAAGTTAAGTCCTAGCTGTTCCCTCATCTCATACCCACTATCTGCTCGTCTGCCAACTATCAAGCCCTTGATCAAAAGGATGGAAGTACCTGATCATTTCAACCACATAGATGTGAGACTTCCAATATCCTCAATATATCTTTCTTCCCCTAGAATTTCCAGAAACAGATAAAACTGCTCCTGCTGAATTTTTCCAAGCAATTCAATGTGATGCAGATTCTGCATGGAATATTTCAGCTTGAGCAGCCAATAACTGAAAACAGGGCCTTTAAATTAGAAACGGCAAGCAACTTCAATACAAAATCCTTCTACCAGCTCTACTGTAAGTGTAGAAAGCTCTTTTACTTCTAGAGTTAGAAAACTAAAAATCTGAGGAACAAAGTGTATCATGGTATATTGTCTAATATAGAGAGATGTATGTATGAGGATTGTAAAGGACCACTATGTAAGGTTGTAGCTCTATACGTAAAGAAGGAATCCTTATATATAAGGGTTATGCATATTCCGTGAAACAGTTGTAGAAGAGGAAGCAGTAAAAAGAAATTCTGCCATTCCTTCTCTGCTTGCATATTTATCTGATCAGAGGTGAATAAGCAAAGCATTTAAAACACTCCCTCTGGCTCTAGAGAAATGTAAGTACCAGAAATCTTAAGAACTAAAAATTCACAAATTAAACTACAAAAATCATGATATCATTTGAAACAAAATCACTCTCAAGTCACATTTTAAGTTATTATTATGTAGTTGTTATGTTGGAGAGGGTGGGCTTATTGTGGGTCTTTTTTAATCAGGAAAACTTTATACTTCTCTTTTTCTTTCTGAGAAAGACAGATATATATTCCAAGCATGGAAACTGGGACTATTAAGTAAAACAAAGCTGCCTGAAATCATGCCACGTGACAACAGAGTGCCATGAACTTGGAACCTGAAGAATCCACCGCAGAAAGAATATTCTGCAAAGCTGCAACAGGCCGAGGTTGGCAACACGATGCCTGATGACAACATTTCAAGCAAGCTGAAAAAGAGGTTGGTTAAAAAAAAAACTGGGCCCAAACCTGGCTGAAGTCCACTCACACTTTTCTGCCCATAACAAGCCAAGATTTAGACTTGGTGCTTTGACTTCCAAGGCTGAAGAAAGCCTTGAGGGTTTTGATCATTCATTTTGAAGACTTCATTAGTTAAGGAATCTCACTGCAAACGCAGAGAATCCCTTGCAGGATTTTGTTAAACAGGTGTTCTTGATTAAATTTTTAGAACAAGAGCTAGGTTTCTGTCAAAATACTTAGATCAATATCTTGAACATTGTTTGGGAGCATAAGAAAGTTATTTTTGGTTAATTATGCAACAGTGATAATTTTTTAACCTGCTGAAAATACTGTCATGACTCTGGCCTACCCTTGAAAAAGGAACTTGCAAAGGTATTGCTACCACCACGATCATTATCAACACAAGCTGCAGGGAAAGTAACTGCTAGAGGAATTGTGGTGCTCAAAGGAGAGAAGGCTAACTGGAGACAAGGAAATAGCAGAGAATTAGCTATCCCCAGGCCTAGCTTAACTGAACACCAAACACTGAGTATATCCAATAGTTCCATATGGGCTATGTATTTTATAATTAATCCTTAAACTGCTTTCAGAATATCACCATAGGGATACTTTTGCATGGAAAATTATATTTCCAACTCAAGAAACAAAATACCAAGAAATATTTTTTCACCTTAAGGAAAAAAAAAAAAAATAGGGAAACTAATACCTGTCCTGAACTAAACTGTCTCCAGCTGCCTCCAGAACTTAAAAATTAATTGGCATACCAAATACCTATTCAAATAAAACTAGCTAGTGGGAGGTTTAATCCTCATTAAAAGAGCAGGACAGAAGCCCTGAAATACGGCAGTAAGGGAAAAGCAGCTCTGCTTCTTGCCACTTCTGTCCTTTCAAGGAGGGCTGCAAGGGCAGTAGAGCTACTGGAGGTTATTGCTTATAAAATAGTAAGTTGCAAGTGACAAAGTCACATTTTTAGCAAATATTAGGATTTGCATTTATGTTTTCTAATAACGGGAAAAACTCGATTCTGGTACATAAAACTGTGATTTGACTAATTTAATACATCTCAGCTTATGAACTGAACTGCAGTGAGTTACTAGAGTACAACTCTGCAAGCATAAGCTAAAATCATAGTAAAAGAAGCATTTAAAGCAATGAGTTTTACCAATGCCTTTTCTTTCCATTTTGCAGATGACTGTAAGTGTGCAAACAATCAGTCAACCCCGCTCAATGGACAGCAGGTAATGCATTGACTACAATAGTTCAGCTGAATCTGAGCTCTAGCTAAAGGTCCTTTGCAATGCTTACTCCTTCAAAGGAAAGCTTGCTCATCTACAGGCACAGCAAGCACTGTCACAGCATATTGCCCAAAGGAACATACTGGCACCACATAGCAAATAAGGAAAAAAGATGGACAGTAAGATAAGGTAACAGTAATTTGCCTTGTAATCTGCAAAATTATAAGATCCAGAAACCCTATGGTTACACTATCAAGTAGTAATAGCTTCAACCACATGAACTACAGCTGCAGCTGTAGCTCACCAGGTTGCTAGAACTTTAAGAACAGTGGCATTATGTTCACAGAAAGACCCTGAATTTCAAATCTGTTTCCCTGGGTGGTCTTCCAGAGTTCAGAAAGCTTTGAAACTTTGCTTTGGACAAGATTTGTCAAATGTTTATTTAATTTTGATCTCCTGAAAAAAGTGGTCATGTAATTATTACCCAACATGAGTGGCTAACTTTTGTTATTAACTTGGTAAACAGGAGCCTAGGAGCTTCTATAGTCCTGAACATTGCTAACTGAAAAGAATCAAGCTGTACGCATCTGAATCACGGAACCAGGGTTTGAAAACAAATCACTGACTGTGAAGAAGGTAACTTTACAGCATTTAAAACTGAACAGTCATTTGGGAGAGGGAGTTTTGTCTTAATTTCAACAGCAATTCAAAATCAAACAATCTAAATTGCATTCTCACACCCATCATTAGCCAGGTAAGAGCCAGAAGGAAAAGACTGCGGGTGTGCTGACCAACAGCATGTGGCTTTGGCTGAGCCATCAAACGCAGGCTAGGTGGGGAACGTGGAGATCACTGGGAGGTAATACAGCTGGGCAAATTGTGTGGAGTTCCAGTATCAATTTACCTTTGCATAAACTGGTGCTGCTGTCAGAAGAAGTGGTTTCACCTTCTCATACCTGCTTGTTCCTACTCTCTGCTACACCCTCCTTCCCCCCCCTCCCCCCCTTGGACCAGCATAACCCTTTGATGTGACTATTCAGTGCAGCAGATCAGGACAGAGCTGGATTTTGATTCCTTTTTTAATTTGGTTCTCACAAATGACAACCATCCCTATAAAACAGAACATCTTTCACTTGTTCATGTATAATCTGAAGCAAAACTTCATGTTTGTTCCTGAAGGCAGAACTTAGCCGAGATACAAAGGCACGTGCTGCCAACTATACAAATGAGGGGTAAGAGAACATTCTGAACAAAATACATGTAACACAGGGAAAGAGCAGTTTCGCCATGAGTTACCCCCGACACCCGGCCTCCTGGGCTCCAAGAGCAAAGTGGTCGTGGCGGCCAGCTGGTGTGGCAAAGAGCGCCATCTAGAGGACACAGGCACCCCAGCTTCTTGACAGCGCCCAGACGGCCATTCTTTACACCGTAAGTCATTATCCGTCGTTGATTGTCAGCAATTGCTGGGTTTGCTTTCCTTAGTTGTATTTTAATGGCTCTCAAAGACTTTTTTTTGTTGTAGTTTAGATTAGATTTTTACAGATTTTTTAGATTAGTTTTTTACAGAAAATACTGTGCTGAAAAATGAAAAATATTTTACTTATTTTATAAAAAATACACCAAGAAAACTTTGAGGAAGGGGGTAATATTCTTCTTTAATTACAATAACTTAGTTTGAGACAACATTATTTCTTCCAGCAAGTACACACTTTGACTGCTGTCTCTTAGACAGTGCCTTCAGTTGCAGATGTTTTGTCACTGCTTTCAAAGGCAGCAGGACTTCATCCACAGAAATTACATACATATGCTCACAAGCATACACATGTAAACACTTACACCTAAAGCAAAGTTACAGCATTTTCTGCCAGCACAATTTCTTTTCCTTCCTTTCCTGACGGTAGAATAAAACTGCTTGTCAGGGAAGCAGACCAAACTGAGGCCTTTCAAAGGAAGGTCTTGATTTTCCTTTCATAAACATTAACAGCACAGTTAGGGCCCAATTCTGTATCCCACTGAGCAATTCCTGAAAACTTTATGTGAAAGTTAAGTCCCAAAAAAATTAGTAGAAATATAACTGATGTTTATGTATCTGGAAACTTCATTCCAGTGAGGTATGTTACCAGAGTTCAGTGGGGCTGCCTTTCACCCCTGAAGTCTTGCCCCAGGAGACTGATGAGCTAAAATAGGAATACAGAGCTATTTCTCCAGCTTGCAACTAGCCACCAGCTGTCTGTCTTCCAAGTGTATTCCTTTCTCTCCTACTGTACCTCCAAATTCTCCCTGGGTTTTCTTACCAACTCTTTAACAAAGAGCCAGTTCCAACCATTAGACTGAAAAAACAAACATCAAGACAATGGGTAAGAGATTTTGCAGCAAAAGTGGGGAGAATCCCACCACCTCAGCTACTACCTGCAATTCATCACCAGACTGATACACATTAACACAAAAGCAAAGCAGCTCTCATAGCCCTTCCCCTGGCCCTAAAGGGACAAAATTCAGAGGAAGAGAGCTACTTGACAGCAACAACAGTTTTTACTTTCTTACCTGTACATGTTGTGATTTTCATAATGGAAGAAAACTATTCTAAAAGAGCCAGTAATGCCCTCCAAACCTCGACCACCCAGATTTACCTATTTTTAATTCTCATTTTCACTGTCACACTAAATGAAACTCTCTAAACTTAACATGTCCCACTTAGATGAGACATGCTATGCTCAGTTTGTTTCAATATATAGATCGTTTTCTTTATCTACACAGTAAACGTTGTAGTAGCTTGCTGGAATATTTTTGTACAAAAGTGACCTAGCAGTTTAAGAAATATCAAAAGTTCAGCTTCCTCAGTTGTGAGTAGAAATGAAAACGTAATGAAATTTACTTTATGCCAATGCTGCATGGTATCATCTGAACACAAAAATATTCAGAATACTTGAAGAACTGCCCTACTATATCAGTACAAAAAACCACAGCACCAATTTTTTAAGTCTTTTACCAAATTGCTGTCTAAAGTTAATTTGCCATTGCCCTATTGCAAGCAGATTTTCTCAGTTCTTATCTAAATGACGTGTCAATAAAAATATTGGATCCTCTAGACTCTCCCATAGAAAAAGCATAATACAGGAAGATGTGTTGCTATTTCTAAACATATTTTGGCTGATGACAGGGCCATTTCCCTGCCAGAGACCCCATACTGTGATGCCCAGCACTGTTATTACTGGACACAGGTGCAGCACAGAGCTACACCAGACAACACTTGGCCCTGCAAGCATGGCACACAGCACATAACCATGCCCTGCTCCCCAGTTAACAGAGAGCAACAGACAAAGCTGCCTGACTTCCTCTGGGAAATATGCTCTTTCCATGGGAGTCATTCAGTCCCCACTAACTCCAGAGCTGTTAGATAGGACTAATGTTTTCAAAACATGAATCCAACAAAATTCATATTTACCTTCTGATTTTGAAGAGCTGCAGAACCACACAACTTCTTAAAAATTTCTGAATATAAGTTCAGCTAGAAATAAAACCCCAAAATAAAAGCACATGCGCTTGGTTTTATGAATCCAAAAGATTAAAAGATCCTGACCAGTCTCTCACAGCTGCAACACATTCTCGCAGATGATAATGAAAAATTTAACTCTACTGGGAAACACAAATAGTAAGCTAAAGCATAAAGAAGAAAGGGCCAGTGTTTTGGGAAGACAAAATTAATCATGCAATTAGTTAGTTACCTTTTCATCTTCTGTTCCAGGATCTGATTCACTGACTTTTCCTTCCTGGACACTAGTTCTCTCCATTTTCTCCATGCTCTGAAAAAAGGCTGTTTTTTCCAGTTGGTTTCTGTTGTATCGTGTACTGATCTCTTCCAGCCTGTTGATCTTAAGTATCTTCATACTATGCCCAGTTAATGTACTTTCTGTTTTCCTCTCCATCTTAGATGCGTAAACCAGCGAACACTCACAACTTCTGATTTCTCCTCCTTCTTGGCTATACAAAAGAAAGAAAAATAAGAGGTATCAGTGTTATTCATGCATTTTAGCTTAGAAAACCGCTGTGGTTGCTCTAAATTGTATTTCAACTGTCCTTCCTTATATTTTCTGAACCAATACCCAAATACAGAGTTAATAGTGCCAGGTGTTCACAGATGTTGTTCTACCTATTCACTCACATTCAACACTGGATAATTCAAGCAGGCTACAAGACAAATGTAATTTAATTGGTTCACTGAAACTTTTTACCTCTATCAAATCACTACATATTGCTGTAGCTTACAGACCTTGATCATGCATCAAGCCCCACCTTTTAACCACTTCAGTGGTTCTCTGTTGCTCAATGTGTTCTCCTTCCCTCTGCTGCAGTTCCACCAAGTTGACATGTGAGGATCCCATTACTAAGTCCACTAAAACTGTTGATATTAAACAAAGTGGTTTAGGCCTGAATACAGTCCTTCCCTCTCTTCCCACTATCCTATACCACAGGAATAGGTAATTGTCAAAATGGTGGTTATTTTGGGTCCTCTGTTGAAGGCTGCAAAAGATTGAAGCCTTCAGCTGGGTTCCTTCCTACTGTAGGCTTTCACTATGTGCCTACTGCTACTTTTCTGATGTAGAATTATCGAGGCTTGTCTAATGGTAAGATTGTCTAGAAAGTTATTGCAAGTCAAGCTGTTCATTTTGATTAATTCTCTGTAGATGGGCTTTTATTCCACAGCAAGGTGGTGGATTCCCCTGCCCAAGTAACCATTTGGTTACACTTGGAAAATATGTCCTTTTGCACAATTAATTTTAAAAGAGAAACTACTCTAAAATTTCACTTAACAACTTTGTGTAGACCCAGGAAATAGAGGACAAAAATATTTTTGTTGCTGTTATTGCAACCCTTCCTTCACAGTGCTAGAAACCCAGCTACAAAAGCATGGTGTTAATGCTTTAGCTGTGTAAAGCTGAATCTGGTCAATTTCATTACACAGCTCCTGTTTTTATTTTTAACTTGCATAAATACCATAAACTATACAGTGTAATTAAGAATGTACATACAGCCTTACAGTCATTAGCAGCACAGAGAAACAGCTTTCAGTGTACAACCAGAGACCAAATTAAATCAGTTATTTTTACATGAACACCTTCCAACAGAAAATGTTCTTCTGTTTTGACCCCACATCTGTGTGCACATGTAACAGATTAGATGCATACCTGCATCAGCTAACTGCACTGCCCACAATTAGCCCTCCAAACTCTTCCCACATGCTATCACATGTGATACAGGAGGTGACTTGCTAGTCGTGATGTTTATAGATGATGGACAGCAAGACAGTGCAACCCTGCAGCTTGCAAATGAGCCTTCCAGAAGGATTCCTGATACCATGTTATTTCAGCCCTAGAGCACGTTTTTAATACGAAATGCAGTGACACCAGCATGGGACTAAAGACACTCATCATGTGAAGAAGTCATGCACCTGGTATGCAGAAATACCAGGCTTGCTGCTTCCATCCTCCATCACCAGCTTTCATACTCTGACATCCCCTTCCATCCCCTTTAGGTGAAAAGATGCTTTACAAGATTTTCTTCCCATTTCTCAAGAGCAGATTCTTGAGTTTTCCTAAATGTACTGACAATTGCAGGTGACATACCACAAGATCTCAGTCTAACCTTCCAGCCATTATTCCACAGATCCTTTGACCTACTTCACACCAAGGGGTGACTCCAAAGCTGTCAGAAAAAACAGGTGATGTTTCCAGATGCCTTCCCGCTGCCTCCGTGACTCCAGCTACCAAAATCTCACAGGGTTTTAGAGGAACCTGGCTCTGAAGGCTACTTCTGGCCTGGCATGACTGCAACCAAGGGAAGTTTATTCAGGTTTTCCATAACTCTTCAAAGAGCACTTCATCCTCTAGGTTATGATCACCAAATGCAGCCATCCATCTAAGGAGAATGATATGTCCTACTAAAAGGACACGTTGTTCCTTCAAGCTGACCAATGAGTCAGTTATCTGGGAAAATATTAATGGGATGGAAAGCCTGAAGGTATTACTGGGCTCTGTTACCAAGCAGAGACAAGGACTGAGTCCAAACATGATTGCCCTCTCCTCCATCATTGCCTTAATATATCCCTGAAACAATAAGCTAAACAACAGAAAGTTTCTGAGGTATGCACAGCAAAATCTGTTTGCAAGTGCCTCCTCCACAGTCACAGAGAAGCAAACCCATCCTGGTCATGTGCCACTGAGTAATGGGAAGTTATGGCCTTCTACCTTATCTTCCCCCAAATGGGTGTTGAGCTCTGTTTCCCCCAAAGGTGGGTGAAAACCTTCCCCCATCATTTAGATTCCCCAGCTTTGGCCTGGGACATGCTTTCTTCTGGGCTGTCTTCAGCAAGGCAATCCCTCTCTTTAAGCAAAATAGCTTGCTTCATGAAGTACGTCTGCGCTTACATGCTGGAAACCAGAGACACGTCATAAAAACACAGAAACTTGCCCAGCTGTATGCACAAGGGGTAAATACCTACGGTCCTACTGCTTTTGCTACCCAAGAGCAGGAAAAATAAATATATTTGCACAATAAAAATATAAAGTAACAAGATTTGTACAATAAAAAAATAAACAAAGCAGTAAATGTTTATAAAACTGGTCACAAAATGAAAACAGGCAGGCAAATAGTTATCAACCAAACAGAAAAACCTACATATAACCCCTTTTTCTTTCATCATCTGTTTTTAGATCATGACCCCTTCACAGCCAGAACTACATTTATGTGACAGGCCGTAAAGCTCTTCACACAAAACTTGGTCCTTTGGACTCCATCTTCACTTCAGATAAAAACTTTCTGACCTGTTGGCCATTTGCAAAACAGCCATTTTCAAAATTCAAGCCTGGGGACAAGTACCGTTAGCCAGTAGCCGGACTTGTTTACCTCCTAATACATCTTGACATTAGTCTGACCTGAATTTTACAAGCTGGTAACAATGATGTCACAGTATATAATTAAAACTAAATATATACAGTTTAAGAAAGAGAACAAGTTGTAATGTGGAAAGAATTGCCAGTAGGTCATGTTCAGGTAGTAAATAAGGATGCAAATGGTACCACTTACTATGCTTTTGTTTCAAACGCTACCTGCCCTGCATTCTGTGTAATACAAGAGATGTATTTTCTTTATTAAAACATAACAATTTTTTGGTAGGTCTTCAACTGAGAATGAAGTTTTCACATATTTCAATGAACAAATGACCAGGTATACCCCTAAATACACAGACCTTAATAATATTGATCAGTGTGACCCTGAAGTAGCTCTACCACACTTCAGGCCATTTGAACCAGACCAATGTGGCCACACTCTTTTCCCATCCCTTCCGCAGGCTTGCCTGCACAACCCCACCGAGGCACCACAGGGCCTGGAAACCTATGCTCCAGAAAGCCACAGTAACAACCTCCACTGCGTTAGAATCACAGACCAGAGGGACACTGCACATCCCAAATAGTTTTTAACGTCTTATGTTAAGGCAAAAAAACAGCAGCATGGGCTACACATGGGCTAACAAGCATCTGCCTCTGAGAAACTGGCATAGGACCGCCCCAGGAATACAGGTGCAGAGGGTGTTTTCCCTTCAGAAAGCACGCCAGCGGGGACACGGTCCCCTTCCTCCCCTCGAAGCCCGCAGCGCGGGAGAACCGCACCCGCCTCTTCACGCTGCTAGGGGCGGGAGCGGGGCCGGGCGGACTACAGCTCCCGAAGGGCTGCGGGAGCTGAAGGCCGGTGGCCTCGCTTCCTGCTCCGGCCCTGCGGCGCATCGGCTCCCGATGGAGGTTGCTGAGGATGAGCAGTTGGTGCGGTGCCCCGTGTGCCTGCGGGAGCTGCCCGGCGCGCACATTAACTCGCACCTGGACTCGTGCTTGCAGGGCGGGGAGGATGAGGTGGAGCCGGGCCCGTCGACAACCTGCAAGCGGCAGCGCTTCACCGCTGCTCCGTCGGGCAGCCAGGTGGAGGGGGAGCCGGAGGAGGCTAGCCAGGCCACCATCTCGTCCTTCTTTCACAAGGGCCGCGGCGGCGGGCAGAGCCCTGGAGCTCCTAGCAGGAAGAGCTGGGCGGGGCGGGAGGAGGCCGCCGCAGTGAAGCCAGAGGATGGAGGCTCGGCGGGCAGCGGGCCGGCGCCGCGCAGGAGCTTGGCGCAGAAGCTGGAGGAGAAGCCTCTGGCCGAGCGGCTGCGGCCGAGCGCGCTGGGGGATTACGTGGGGCAGGAGCGGGTGCTGGGAGCGCAGACCCTGCTGCGGAGCCTGCTGGAGTCACATGAAATCCCCTCCCTCATCCTCTGGGGACCACCGGGCTGCGGCAAGGTGAGTGGCGCCGCCGGGCCCTGCCGCTGCTGCTTCATCTGCCCGGGCGGGCGTCGACTGGCG
Source organism: Psittacus erithacus (assembly GCA_009867235.2). Classification (NCBI taxonomy): domain Eukaryota; kingdom Metazoa; phylum Chordata; class Aves; order Psittaciformes; family Psittacidae; genus Psittacus; species Psittacus erithacus. The sequence goes on from WYDI02002126.1 coordinate 41,037, forward strand.
ACCGGCCACGGGTGCACACCGTGCAGTGGGGTTAGGTGCTTCGGCTCTTCTCTGGTCCATGTGGATCTCGAGGCTAATGAGCTTAAAAAGTGGGAACTGTTTATCTTCGAGCTCGCCCTGTTTTTCCTCTGGCTTCTTGGTTTCTTCTGTAATGGTTTAACTGATGCCCACTAGGTTTCACTTAGATTACAAATTACACAGCCTGCCCTGAATGAAATAGAAGTGGCTCGCCCCCACTTCAGCCCCACTCCCTATAGCTTGCACTTTGGTTGCACAGGCCCCTGTTGGTTTCAGATAATTGAGCTTTTGTAAACTCCAAAACTGTTACCTAAAACGCAGGCTGTGTTTAGGTAATTTAAAAACAGCATCAAACAGGATCTGTAAAATGTCTAGGAAATGGGATGAGATACCAGCAGATTACTACAGCACAGTTTGCACGAGCAGTTTTTGGTTTAGCTGCACATTCTAGCTCCTGACAGGAGGCAGTGGTATGGAAGGGAGCTGGTGCTGTGACCAGGCATGCAGTACCAGACACACATTTATCTTCAAACATACACTCTGAAACTGATGGGTGTTTGCAGGATCTGACTGATGTACTGTCTTGTTCTGCCTCTTTTAAGATGGCAGGAGCAGAATGGTGAACCCCAAAAGGCACTTAATTGCAGCACAGCAATGAAGGGACCTGCAGGTGTAGTGAAGGAAGGACCAAACAAGTGCCTCTGGTGTGGTCAGGAGGGAGCACTCAAAGATCTTGCCTTCATATTGTCTTTTTTCTCTATATTTCAGATTGGAGGTGATGGGGGAAGATAAGCAAGCAAAATACATGGTTATCTCTTCTAGTCTAATGTATGCGCAGTGCTGAGTTTTACATGGTTATCTCTTCTAGTCTAATGTATGCGCAGTGCTGAGTTTTGCATAATTTATATATGTATATATGCTATATGTGAGAGCATGTGTGGGATATCTGGGGTGAGGAAGAGAATAACAAATTAGCAGAGAAGCTGAGGACAGCAACACCTTGCGCTTCTCTTGAAGATAAAAAGAGACTATATATTGTATTTAATAATAATGCCAGTTAATCACAGTTAAGGACCAGATATGCGAATAATTGATAGATGAGTGCTGGTTGCAACAGATTGTTTGGGCTAGATAACATACACCTGAAAAGAAACAGCTGGTGAGCTTAAATAATTGCCACTTCCTTTAAAATAATAAGGTAATATTCGAAAGAAAGATATCAGAGGAGGTAAGGGCTGTTCCTAAAACTCTGTGAAGGGGAGGTGGGTTGATGGAAGATAGATGGCCAGAGAGAGAAGTATAACCAAGTTCTTTAATAAATTGGAATATACCTTATTGAATGAATAACATGTTCAGGGGCCTACTACTATATCTATTCATATTCTTTTGCCTTTGCTTTCTCTTTATCTATGTCAACAGTGTGTGCTTGCTCTTTCTTGAAGACCTTTTTCCTTAGGGAAAAATGCTGTTATACTGGTAACAAAACTGAATTTGGTGGCCTTTGGGTTATGATCTGATGAACTCGTTTTTTGCCTATGGAAATGCTTTTTCATGAGTTTGTGACAGCATATGATTGTGGTTTAGGTCTTTAGGTCTTCTTTTGTGACTTTGGATAAGAGATGATCTGTTTTATGCCTGTGATAACACAGGTTTCACTCTCTCGTTGCCTGCCTTCCTCACCCATATGCCTTATGTCCAGTTGTGTTTAGTAAGCTCATTTCTCACAGAATTTAAATTCTGCTGCTCATCAGTTATCTGGTTTGCATCAAGACTGTGCCTTTTGCCCCATTAAGAAGGAACACTTCCACAATTTATCGGTTACATTTTCTCTCTCGGAGTACTTAAGTGTTGGGTAAGTAATCTCCTTTCTAGGTTACTCTTTCTCAGCGAACAGTCTTGAAGCTACATGTTTTCAGCTGTCTCTTGACAGACTATCCATTACTGTCTGAACCAGCAATTCCTACTGCAAAAGCTGAATTTTCCCTTTCACCTATACTTACAAGTATCTCTAGGATGGTGCTGGAGTATAGTTTCATCTCAGGTCTTCTATCTTGTAAATCATATTGTCTGTCTTGAGCAAATAGCTAAAAGTTCTTTTACTTGGGTATTGTTTGTTAAATTCCTGTTCTTACAGATTTAACATGCAATGCCACATAGTCCTCCTGAAGACGGAAGAAGTCTGTAGTTGCCTGCCTGCTTCATTCACTTACTGTTATGTTTATAAGGTGTCTAAGAAAGCATTTCATGAGGAAGTAACCTGTGAGGATGGACAGATGAAAAGGAAGCTTATTTCTCTTCTAATGTGAAGATTCACATAACTTAGTGCTTGAAAGTTGGAAAGTCTTGTGAAAGAGAAAGATATATTCGCACTGCCTCAGGTCCTGTGGCTAGACTGATAATCAAAAGCTACTTTTGTTAAGTGCAGTCTTTTTCAGTGGGAGAAATATTAAGAAATAATTGCATGTTACATAGCTTTGAATGTAAAAAGCTCACGTTAAGTTCTGCCCATCAAAGAAAATAGTCTTGTATTACCGGGTGGGTGCTAAAATAGGAATATAAGTAAGTGTGTTGGTCTAAATTCAGAAGTGCTGTATAAGATAGTCATAGATGCCTTAAGCCTCTTCACACTCTTGCTACCCATGGAATCGGGTCATTGCAGCCTATCTATGTCTTCTTCCATTTTTACAGCCAAGTGCCATGTTAACCGATCCTTCTTTTGAAAAAGGTAGAACCAGGGTTAAGTAAAAAAAATATAATAGCTGGAGATGGAATTAATTCTTTAGGCTAAATTTCAAATTAATTGATGTATTACTTATCAATCTGAACCTTTATAAGAAATAATAGTTCAGCCAATGTTTTCTAAAGAAGAGATTAATCTTGAGCATTAAACTGCTATAAATGCAGTATTTCATATTGTAGGTCAAGAGTACTTTTGGAGAATTTTTATCATGAAGGCAATAAAGCAGAAGTACCTGAGTTTTACATGTGCTTTGTACTGCTCTGCCCAAGCTGATTTCAGTCTCAGCTGCACTCGAATATTCAAGAAACACAATCAAAATTTTAAAGACAAAATCGGGGTACGTTTGTTGTAAGTTTATTTTCTTCTAAGTTTCCATCTGTATTGAATCTTCTTATTTTAAGGGAGCATGATCTTTACTTTTAATTTGTTATTCTGATTTCTTAGGAAGCCAGAGTGTTCTAGGTGAAAAGGTTTTGACTCTGGTTTTGTTTTTTACTTTTGTCACTGTTAAGTGTTGAACACAGGAACATATTTTCTGCTTTTAAGAAGCTGACTAGACACAGGCCAGAAGAAACGCGGCCTCAAAGAGATGCCGTGATTATTAGCTTAGGAACAGTTACCTTGTTCATTCTGACTGTGCAGGTTTTTAAAAGCCTGTATGAATCCTAGTGTAATCTGAGTAAGCGATAGTGTGATTTATGATGCCTTAATACAGGGATTTAGATTTTTGCTTGTCTGTTGTGGAGCACCAATTTTAGTAAAGAGTTAGCAGAAGGGACACAGCGAAACTTGAGCACTGAATAATTTTGCTGACACAGATATGATTTAATCCTTATAAACATGAACATTCTGTATTTAAAGACTGTAAACATTTCCATTGATGTTTGCTGTTTATCAAGAAAAACATGTAGGCAGCAACCTACATAACCCTACAAAAGATAAGTCAAACCCGCTCCCCACAAAAGATAAGGAATATTCATGCATACTTTCCTGGGGTCTGCTCTGCAATCTAGTACTAAGGTAAAATATGCCATGGTTGATATGAGTGTACAACATTAAAACCCCCAGTAGGTGGTCTGCAGTTGCTCTAAAGTATCCACTGAGTTTATATTTTATTCCTAGGACTCCCTGGTATTTCTTTTCTTTGTTTTTTATTGAGGACTTGTTATATGACACGTTGAAACACAGACAGCAAGTCCAACTTACATGTTTTGTTTCTTGCCTGTTTATCATCTGTTCCTTCCAGAGTTTTCCTTTTTGCTGATTCAAGAGATAACCTAAATAGGTATTTGATTTCTTGAGTATATTTCATCTGCTTTTACTCATATAGCTTGGGGCCTGATTTGAACTATTTGAAATAATGAGTTCCTCCGATTACCATGAGATTTTTAACAGAGAATGCATAACATCTTTCCCAGTAGTATAGAGTGAAAGTCCAGAACAACTCTGAAAAATGAGATTGTCTTTGCAGTTGCCTGGGAGCGGTCTTTGAATACAGTATGCTTGATTTTGTTTATGCCAGTCGAAATCAAGAATAACTTAGGGTAGCTCTGCAGGATGAGAAAACTGTGAGAGCAACTACAGTTGCACTTACAAAGCAGTTAGAATAAAAGGAGGCAAATCTAGATGCAGCAAACGGAGGTACTGCTCCCTTTCAGTAAACATTATGCAATGGCCTTGCATCTGTTTATGCTTGGTAGGACTTGGATTCTGCAAGTGCAGTAAACCACATGCTGTTGCTGTTGTCTAGTGACACCTTACTCCTCTAGTAGTCTCCCAGTGGGCTATTTGGGGTGTGAGGAACCAAACAGGATGGGTAAGAATAGCATCTGCCCTTATATAAATGCCAACTGCTGCCACATTTGATTGTGTTTATCTCTATAGACATTGTCCTTGGGCCTTGTCCATCAGCTATCCTGACAGTTTCCTTTAGGCACAGTGTGTCTCATCTCCTATGATTCAGTGTGGTAGCTTGAGGTCAGCTCAGCAGTGTTGGGTAGGACAGACCCCAGCTTTTTAAGCTGCATCCCAGGAACTGCTCTCCTGCCTGGCATCCAGGAATGATGGTGCTGTTGGCGTTTCACCGAAGCTGTGAAATAGAGAGTGGCCTTTCCTGACTGCTTGTCAGCCGCAGTATGGCCCTAATGCCCTCAAAGGGAGAACTGAGGTTGAGAAGAGGCAACACCGTGTAACTAAAGATACAGAAATCCTGGCCAGAATAAAGGCAGAGGGAAAAACACAGGGAAAGTCATGGTCAGAGGGAAGCAGAAGAAAGCAGGATGCCAGTTCAGAACTCGGATAATATAATTTAGGTCCTACAAGTCTTTAGGTATAGCTAGCTTATTGGGCTTGTGTTTTGCACTAGGCTGACAGTTTTTATCAACCCTGCACAAACATAATTCACACTGTGGTTTGCTCTGGAACAAACCAGCGAAGTTGCTTGCTGGGGAAGCGTAGATGCCAACTATATTATCCTGCTTAGGACTAACCTGTGATGTGCTGCAGTCTGTGTACTAGTGCAGATCTGTGTCAGTTCTGCTTTCGTCACCTAAATGTAGCAGACCATACAACTTTCCAGACTTGTTGGGAGAACGTGTATGTTGGAAGGGCTCATCCAGGTGCCAGGACAGCTTTTATACCAGCGTGTTCCTGTAAAGTGTGGTATGAACATCAGCTGCTCATGAAAAGGCTGTAAGAGGTGAAACGGGTTGTGAGGCTGGACCAGAACGACTGAGCTGTCCTGTGCATATTGCAGAAGCTCTGTGACATGACTGCTGAGCACAGTATAGATGTAAGCTAGGAGACCATGCATTTTCTGTGACTGACATCTACAACAGCAGTTTTGCTAAGTTTATTTATTTTAAGAATGAATAAAGAAAGCCTCCATGAACAGGCAACCACAGATAGATCCCTAAACCTGGTCTACCTGATCTTCCACCAGAGTGAGGTAAGAATGACCTCAGGTTTCACAGTCAACTTCTTGACTGGAGTCTTGACTGTGATGTGACCATATGCGCTAATGTCTTCCCAATTTTTTCAGTTCCACTTTCTGAAGACAGGAAGGTAATGCAATTCTTTATTCCTGGAAGGGGCTTTGGTGGGCTACTGCAGTCTAATTGCCTGGTAAAGAGGTGCAAAAATGAAAAGACCCCCTTACAGTTAATGTTAATCATTGAACATCAGCATCAGAAGGACAGGCTTAATTTATACTTGCTTTTTCCTGTTTTCTCCCAGCTGTTGGTGTGAGGTTGCACTGACTAGTGGTAACACAGAGAATAGAAAATATGGTACGCTCAAAGTTGCTTAATCAGGGGAACTTGTAGATATACAGAAAATTCTCATCTCCTAGCACAACCATCCAACTAAACACAACAACAGATTGATTGATTTACCACTCTGACTGCAGGAGGTGTGTGGAGCCAAGTGCACTTTGTGAGTTACTGTTATTTCATCCACAACTAGTATCAAAGCCTGGAAGAACTAGGAACATAATTGCTGGGAGCGGGCTGTTTTTTTGTTTGGCTATTTTTCATTTGGCGGGTTTTTGTACATCTTGGACAGTTGCAGCCTTTGGGAAAGAATATTCTTATTCAGGCTGACGTGAAGAAGTTTGCAGGATAGTGGAAGAGAGTATTGGTAGTTAAGTGTTTGTGTAATGGGTCTGAAAATAAGTGACTATAGGCTCAATTCATTTGTGAGTAATGGTTCATGATTTTCTTGGTGGGGTATGTTTCCACATTTCAGAATATTATTCCATATCAGATTTGCAATTTTCTTCTTATCCCTCAAATACAATGCCCCTGAATTTAGGGAGAGAAACTAGGGGTTTAGCATATGGGTTGTGGTTCTTCTGTGCTAGTGCCTTCCTGCTTAGGCTACCCTGCTTAAGTTTCCACTGAGTTACATGTTCCCTAGGTTGTAACCTGATAGTAACAAAAAGGGAGAAAATGATGTAGTATGTTACTGAATTTTGCTTAAGGTGGTAGGAGAAAAAACAGCATTAAAAGAAATGGAGCATATGAAAAATAAAAGGCTTTCAGAGGAACAGGGAAAGTTCAACCTGCATGTGGTGAGCAGTTTGACTTGCTAAATGACTGTGCAGAACAGAAGATAGAGGTCATGAACATGCCTGTCCATGTTGAGCCCTGCTTTTGAAAGGCAACGTATGTTATACTTATTACAACCTTTGTTGACCCAGAAGTTGGCAGAGTGGGAGAGGTACATGCTGGTTGGGAGCCATGCAGCAGTTTTCAAGTAGATTTTTGGCCTAATAGTAACTTTCAAACAAATCTCTTTGCATTTTTTTTCTTTTTTTTTTTTCCTAAATTAGGGGTAGAAATAGAGAGTTCTGTGCATATGTTTGAAAACAATTCCTGGCTGCCTTTTTGAAACAGTAAATCTGTCTGTGACCTGGTGAATGAGGGCCAGGATGCAGAATGAGCTACCAGTTCAGGCGGAGCTACAAGAATAATCACTTGATTATTCACCACCACTTGTAGAGAAGTAAGAAGTACATTTTTCCTTTTTCATCCTCAGATTTGACGTATTGGGGGTTTCCATGCTTTCAGTGATTTTTTTTTTTTTTAAGGCATGGGTGCATCCTGAATCAAGGCCCTTTTGTAAGGAAACAACAACTTTGGTTTTATTTTGATAGTTTAGTTTCAAAAATAATTTCACTTCTGATTTTCGCTTTCCCAGATCTTTGGGATTTCTGTAGGCTTTGCTGCAAATGCTTTCCAACATGCCTTTCCAGTCTTGTCTTCTAGCAGTATATGGAGGGGAAGGACTGGTGCTTTGAGCTCCAGGGGATGAGAGAGGATCTAACACGGGATGCGAGTCTTGTACTGGGATGTGAAATGACACCTGTTCTGAACACAATCAGGAAGCCCTTACTAAAACTAAAGCAAGAATAAATAGTGACACATCCTCCCCCTTAGCCTCCCTTTTCCCATCTCGGGCTGGTTGCCATTCCAGGGATGAGGAGATAACATTAAAGAGACAGCAGTGCTGCAAACACCACTGCTAGCTGTGTAGTAGGTGATTGCTTCTGCAGCCTCCGTGCAAGAGGATCAGGTTAGCAGCACCTGCTGCTTTAACCTCAGTACTTATAATATCTTCTGAAGTGGTTTGTCAGCACCTGTCCCTCTTCTCATCTTCTGAGGCTCTCCTGTCTTCAATCTTCCAGGGCGGCCCCTTTAGAGTGAGCTCAATGGCAAAATGGCCTGGTTTTCTCTAGCAGTACCTTCCAATGGAGATGTGCTCTGCTTGGGACATGCAGATTGCCTGCCTTTACTCAGGTTGTGAAGGAAAGTCTGAAAATTGCACCCATGATGTGTTTGGGTGTAGTAAACCTGCCTGGGAGGTAGTATGTAAGGCTGCTTCTGTGCTTTGGTGGGCTTCGTGAAATTCTCTACAAATAAATTCTTATTTGCAAAAGTTATCTTTAAGAAAGAAAACCAACACAGCTGCTCATTCAAACCTGCCAATGGTTTGTTAAGTCAGCTGCCTTTTATTTCCCTAGGCCAGCATTTGATTACTGTTGATGCTTTAGAGAGTTATATTTTCTTAAGTATATGTATAATTTTTCAGTGCTAACATTCTCATGCTTTTGTAGAAAACTGCTGTTTGATTAATTTCATTTTTATCTGCAGTGGAAATAGGAGAGGCTTTAGTTAACAACACTGCGGCTTTTTATTTCTTAAATGTGGCTGCACTGATAACTCTTCTACAGGTGTCTTGGGGTAGTCCAGCTCTTTATCTGTTAACATATTCTGTAGACAGAATATCTGCACAGTGAATTACAGTCAGCCTTGCCTCCTGTGACAGAAATGTATTTGGCAAAGATTTCTTCTTCCATGGTAAAGGAGACAGCTGTCATTGCTGGCCTTTTCAGTATTGAAACTGAATAGGTTTGGTACGTAAAAGTGCAGGCATTAGAAATGCAGCAGTGGAATTGGCAGCTACCTCTAGCAGGAAGTTTTTAAGTCTTCTGTGTTCTAGAATGGTATGAACTAAAATAATTTATGAACTGTCAATGCCATCCCTTATGTCCAGAATGTATAGCCTTGTTCTTTACATACTTCCCTCAAATGAGTACTTTCTGTGTCCAAAAAGATTTTTACAGAGCTTTGTCCTGTTGCTGTTTCAGACTACACTGGCACACATCATAGCCAACAGCAGCAGAAAGAATGGCACGTGGTTTGTGACACTGTCGGCCACCAGTGCCAGGACAACTGATATTCGAGATGTCATCAGCCAAGCTCAGAATGAAAAAAAACTCTTCAAAAGAAAAACCATCCTCTTTATTGATGAGATCCATCGTTTCAATAAATCTCAGCAGGTACTGTACTACACTGCTTTTTGAAAAAAGCCTTTGCCAACACTTTTGTAAAATTTTCTCCCTTTACCTTAATATAATAGCTTACTTTGGGCTTTTGATTTTAACGTGAAATATTTTAGTAGATGAACTGGGGAGAAACATAAAAATTAAGTTCCATAACTAACTCCCAATCTATGTTTAATTATTGTGATTCAAAGGTTTATATGAAAGGCTGAGCTATTCTTGTAGTTGACTTATGTGCCAGGCTTTATATGAAGTTTTTCTGAAATTTTATTTCTGCAAAGTCATGTAAGTAGTGTTTTCTGCACATCTCTTCATTTCAGCCTCCACTGTGGGGGTAGCACTTTGCATTACTTTTAGAAAGGTCTGGAATGTGAATGTGCTGGAGTTGGTATGTGCTTTAATGTTGTCCCCTCTGTGAGAAAAATAAGGCATGGCATGGTACTTCAGGATAACCCATTGCTGCAGCCATCACTTGCGTGTTTGTTTTTTTCCTTTTTCCTTTCCTCGATACAAGTTTTCTTTAGTCGTACCACGGAAAGCTTGAATTCACTATTGCAAGTTACAGTTACTGAACTATACTGCAATCTTCCTATAGTTTTCTGAGCCATGCTGTACAATTATGTAGAAAATTGTACCCCTAAAGGTGAAGTAGCCGTATTATTTGTTATATTTGATAAGACAATTTCAGGATATCTTGTTTGCCAAGCAATAAACTGAAGTCACAAACTAAACTAAAAATTTGCAGATTTTTACGCTGTTTCTGGTAGAGTCATTCTCAGTACAAGTGTGAGTTATTAAGGTGAACAGCCCGTAATGTGCTGTGTGTATGAAATTAAATCATTTAGATAGCTGAGCTGATGAGCTGCCTTGTCAGTGAGGTTATTTGTCATACCAACAGGGAACCCAAAGACTCAAGGCACAAAAAATGCAGCCTACTCACATGGTATGTTTCAGATTGTCATTGATGGAGATCAGCTTTTTCTGCTTCCCTCCCATCCTCAGGACACTTTTCTTCCTCACGTTGAGCGTGGGACGTTGACTCTGATAGGAGCGACCACTGAAAACCCTTCTTTCCAAGTCAACGCAGCTCTTCTGAGTCGATGCCGGGTGATTGTCCTGGAGAAGCTGTCAGTTGAAGCGATTGAGGCGATTCTGATGCGGGCTGTCAGGTCCTTAGGGGTCCAGATTTTGGGCCAGGGTGATCAGCACAGCAGCTCTGCGACTGGCAGCAGCAGTGAGAGCTCAGAGTGAGTACTTTATGGGCTGCAGGGTGTTAATGCACACAGCCTGAGGAATTGACTGCCTGCCAGGGAGAAAATGAAGTAGTTGGGGGTGGGAAGAGAAACCCTAGCCACTTCTGATAGTAAAGAAAAAAAGTGGCAGCATATGGCAGGGGCGGGGGGTGACAGGAGAGAGAGAATTCAAAGCACTGGCTCTCTCCATCCAAAACATAATCTCTCCGTCTGGATTAGGAGAGAGTTGTATACTTGGATCTGTAGCTCCTGACTCACCCTCCTAGGATATTTAAATCTGTTCTGAGGATTTGCTGAGGAAGCCTCTAACGATTTATTTTTCATGTTCTAATGTGTGTTACTTCTTGCTACTGGTTGTAAAAGCTATTAAGTGGTGGATGGGGTATCCCCTTTAATTTAATTTGGAAGTGCCTGACAAAAGTTTGTTGTTTCCTGAGAATGCTTTTTTTTAATAAGATAGGAAGGATTCTACTGTTCTTTAACTGCAGGGTAAGTCCTGTGGTATGTTTCACGGTATGCCGTGGGGAGAGGAGGCTGTTGCTGTGAGGTGTTAATAGACTGTTTTAAGAGAGACTTTGTTTTTCTCAGCTCCTTGTCGCCCAAGCCAGATAAAGTCATGTTAAACATCTGGGAGAGTTCTAGAAAAAGCAAGGTCCAGATTTGTCTGTAAAGGGTGTTATCTTCCTTCTGAAATGGCTAGCTCCCAAATAAGAATAATGCTTGGTACTGTGCTACTTTCATGCAAGTTATTACACTTCCTTGATGTTGTTGCTTGCCTGTACTCCTGGTAATTTAGTGTATTGACATGGTAGTAATTGGGTGGGTGCTCTGTATGAAATAAGTGAGAGGGAATCGACTTTATCACAGAATGGAAGTCCAAAGAATTGCTAACCTGAACGCTGAGGTCAGGGCAGGAAAGGAAAGCTAGTCTGTTTTTATTTTTAGGGTACGCTGCCTCATGGCCTACCCATTTGTAGCTTTTACATGTTGCATTAATGTGAATTTTAGAAGAGAGGCCAGTACTGCATGTCAGCCTTAATGTAATGGCACAGCTGTGATTGTGGCTACACCCTGACTGGGGCTCGGAGACTTTCCTTTCTGTACAGGATTAGAGTACAAGGCATAGTTTCAGCTGCAGTTGTTTGGGTTTGGGTTTCGCTAGACTCTCAGTATCTGTAACCTTCCGTTAGCTATGGATGATTTAAACAGCCCAGTGTGGTGCTTCATGAAACTGAAAGAAATCTGGCAGTCAGATTGTCAGACTAGCACAGTTTCAGAAATCTCTCCATGGAGAGAGAGGGTCCCACTCCAACGGATAACATGGGAGCCAACCATTTAAAAATAAAAATGTGGTTGTTCAGAATTTGGAGCGTTTGTTGCTGTTGTGTGTTAAGTCTTTCTTGTCTTTCCTGCCCCTGATTCTGGTCTGTAGTTATCTATATTGTTGCTGGTAAGTTTGTCTTTTTATAAGCCATCCTGTCCCTTGCTATGGTTCTGGTTTTGAGCTCGTTATTAATTCCTTGCTTCACTCTACATACCATTTCTGTTCCTTCATTTCCCCTCCACCTACTACTCTGCAGGAGCAGCTGTGTCTTGTTTTTTACCTCTTTACCTCTCTGTCTCTATGAAGTGGTGCTTTCATTACATGCAGACAGGTAACAGTGTTTATGTTGTCCGGAGGAACGAAAGTCACCAATTACAGTTGAACTGGTTGTTCACTGTGCTAATCTCTGTTCCAGAGTTGGAAAGTGGCATGTCCACTTTAAAAATGCTGTATAGATATAACCAAAAGGCACAAGAGATGTGTGCACTGAGTTTTGTGTTTCATTTCACATATGAATCTCCCATTCCAAACCGTGGAAGTGTTGTGTGAAGTTGTGAATGTGCTGCTTGGTTTCAGTTTATCACTGAAGTATCACATCACTTGTCTGATATGATGGCTGATGTAGGTGAGATTTTGAAGAGGGTAATTCTTTGTGGTCTCTTCTGTTGCCTTGAGGAATGGGTGGGGGTGAATCTTCTGTAGTCTCTATAGGCATCTTCTGTGCTAAAAGAGAACGCGGCTATCACTGAGTGACTCAATAGGTTTCATCGTCTCTGCACGCCATGCACACGCAGCAGTTATCAAAAGGAAAGTGTACTCTACCCAAATCTCTTTTCTTACATTTCCTTGGTGGCTTTTTCTTATCCTGATTTTTCACTATTGCCACAGGTTTCTGATAAGGTTAGGTCACCTGGCTTCTGTTTCATCCTGCTGTGTCCTTTTCTTGCTGGAAAGCTAAAATAGAACTAGCAAGTGGTATCTACTTTGTATGTTGTGTCTTTGTGTGTCTTCATGCTCCTAAAGCTTCTTTGACAGTTTTTGTATTAGTTACTTGATTTCATTAGCATAAGATGCGCTTTTTGTTGTATTTTCATCAACTTTACTGTCAGCAAATTGTGCTTTTTAAAGCCTGCAGCAAATTACGCTGAAAGAGGGGGGAATGTGAAAGAAGAAACATGCTTGTGAAGAAGAAAAGTAATGGAAAGTCAATGTTAAACGCACTTTATATTGCTAAAACTTTGCTTGTGCTTTCTGAAGTTTTACATTCAGTAATAGCACAAACTGTACCAGCTGTACACTGGTACACTACACTTGTACTCTGGTAGCGATGGAGGAAATAAAATTCTTCTTTTCTTGGCTTTTTATTTTTATCATTCAAGTGCTGCCCTCAAGAGTGGTATCTCTAATTCAAGTTGAACAGTAAACTGGATGGTGGATTAAAGTATTTGAAGTTAGATAGCACAGAAGGTGCACAACTGAGGGAAATGAAAGGATCCCTAGTTTCCTGTTGGCAAGCCCAAATATCATGCAGTTCACATTGTTAGTGGCTGTATTACAAGTACTGACAGGTTTTGAATTCACTATTTTGTAAATCACAATGTTGAAGATAGGCTTCCTTTGGGCATTGACTGTTCAATACCTTTCTGAAAATTATTCCCTTTTTGGAACATCCATCCAGTTTCCGTGCAGGAAATAGAGTTGCTGAGATGAGAGGCAACATACAAAAAAAATGCTGTAAGGTAGTGAACAATGCATATCATATTGCAGTATTTCAGGTGTAGAACTGTATTTGCCTGTAAAAGTGTTACAGTATGTTGAGGAGTTGAATGTGTGAGAATAATTGTACTGAGAAAGTAAGAAAGTGCTGATTTATATGTGAAAAAGAAACAATGGGTACTTTATCTCATGTTCTGCTCTTTATTCTTAAATCTTTCATCATACAGGTTCTCTTTGCTTGGACTTCCTTCTATTTACTCTCTGATATTGCTTACACTTTCTTGTCACTGGTTCAAATACTACAGTGTTATACAGGTTTTCTGGGTACTTCATCATAGATTTCATGTTGGTTCTTGGCACGTAACTCTCTTGAGGGACTGGAAGAAGCATTTATTATCCTGTAGTGGTTGTTTTCCATTCCTTAAGCTCAAGTGAGTGATGGATCCCATGGCATCCCTTGTGGCTTGTTTATGTTTTTGTCTCCAAGCATCACCAGTTACAAGTACCAACATTGAACACTGGCATCCAGTGGGTGTTCAGTGTTAATTTTGGAGAGTCCTAGATTGAAACTGAAGAGACAGGAATACAACTCAACTTTCTTGCCGAGCTTCTAATTGTCAGATAAATGACAAAAGTGCTCTGAGGCCTTAACTTTGGGACAGAAGACTGTTCTTAGTTTCATGGAAGCTCAGTACCTGACTTTTAGTGCTCTCAACTCTTCCCCTCCACTTGCAGTTGATGAGTGCAGTTGTGGGTATCAGTGTATGGAAGCCTCAAGCACCTGGTGTTCTGGAAAAAGCAAGCAAAGTGCATGGTCCTTGCAGGTGAAGCCTTCACTTCACTCTTTCCTGCTGTTGTATCCAAGAGTGTTTGGTCAGTGTGCAGCATTACTTGCTTTTGTTCCCTGCTGATGGAGGTATTGGTGGCAGGATGTCTGTATGTAGTGCCTGCCAGGTTTTTAAAAATAGCCTTTGCTTTCTTTGTTGTCTTCTTTCATTGCATATAGAGAAATCTTGTGCCTGTCTGTAGTGCTGAGGTGTGAATGTTGCTCCCTGATTTTCAAGGAATGTGGTAACAGTATATGGTTATTTTGTTGCAGACTCCCAGTGTACATAGAGGAGAAAGCTCTAAAAACCCTACCCTACCTGTGCGATGGTGATGCAAGGACTGGACTGAATGGACTCCAGTTAGCAGTTCAGGCCAGATTAGCAATGGGGAAGACTACTCCTTTGAATATTCCCAAGGGTGGTTCTATAGATGGCATTCTGATAACAGAAGAGGATGTAAAGGAAGGGCTACAACAGTCTCACATCCTGTATGACCGAGCTGGTGAGTACCTGATACAGTTTCTGATGTGCAGTGTTCTTAAGAACTGATAGCCTCTATAGTTCCTGTTTCTTCTCCCCTTTTCATACTAGCTCCTCTGATGAAACAGTGGTTGTACTGAAATTTGGACTGAAAATTACTTTTTTCCTTTATGGTGTAGCAGGCTCACCCAGAAATTCCTTCTGAACAGGATTTCCTCTTACTGTTTAGGAAGTGTGGGTTGGGTGAAAGACCTTAGCTGCCCGGCAAACGACTGCATGTGAAATTATTTGTTCTTCAGGGTTATTAGAATATTATCTGCAAGGGTTGCAGTGCGAAGAATAAGAAGTAATTGGATGAGGTGATTTGTTCTTGGAGGGTCGGAAGTCTTCCACTGCACTTTGAAAGTCTTGGAAGTGCTTACATTTGCAACAACGCTATGTGAAAACCTGAGCAGTTTGCTTTGTTTTTAGAGTTGCTTTTTAAGGTAGTGAATTTTGTAGCTTGCTTAAAGCAGGTCACATAAATGTAGTTGCATTTAAGGCTTCCTAAAGTGATAACCACTCTTGCTAAATAGTGACTCAGCAATGTTAGGCATCGAAATAGTTGGCCACCATGCCATTTTGTGTGAAAGTGTTAAAAATCAAAGAGTGTGAATTTCAGAGTAGGTGAGTCCGCTTGAATGCATATGCTAGTTCTTCAGCAATTCGTGAATCACCATGCAGTGTAGCATCAAATGATTATGCCAAGCAGTATTTGGAGAACTGATTGACTTCTGTCCTGCCACTGTATCTGATGTGCTCAGTTAACTGTCACTACTCAAAATCTATGTTGAGACATTTCTCAAGGTTGGTTGTAACACATGTGCCTGCTTGCAGCCCTCTTGCTACAAAGAGGAAATGATGGCTCATTGTCAGGAAAGTCAGCTGGGCAGATACTGGTATGATGGCAGCTGAGAAGTTGAGAGTAGGCAGGGGTGGGGGAGAAAAGAATTTCATGGGGTCTGTGGCAGGAAGAATTCTGATTAGGAGGAAGCGGAAAATCTGACCAGTTTATTGGTGCAATTCCCATCATGCACAGTGTATGTCCCTTGTGTGCTTGCTGTTGCCTTGTGGCCGCTGTTACGCAGAATTCTTGGCTGTGTCCGTTGCTTCCAGCCCTCCTACCACTGTTTGCTCTGCTAGAGATAGGACAGAGTGCCTCTTCCTGAGGCTTGTATCAAGTGTAGGTAGTATGTGTCAGTTCTTTCTCCATAACAAAAATCCTTCAAGTTCTGTGTAGTGTGTTTTGGTTTTGGGTTTTTTTGTCAGAGATTTTCAGAGAGGGGTGAGAGCAGTGACAATTCTGTTTTTCTTGATTGCATGAATGGCAGAGAGCCTACCACAGATATTGGCACAGTAACAGGCTGCCCAAGTACATGCTTTTACAAAATTTCTCTCTTCCCTGGAGTAGTCATGTCTTGGATGACAGATTTTTGTCCATAGCTGAGATAGCTGTTTGTCCTTTTATGTACAGAGGTCTTCTGGATAGAGGCCACTATATAAATAAAGATATCTTTGTAGCATGTTTTAGCTAATACTTTTTGAATCACAGTTGTGGTGGTGAAGTCTACAATCCTCTAATGTAGTGTTTCAACCTTAAAAAACAGAGGAACGTGATGCTGTCTAATCATGATAGCAGCAGCATATATTTGGGTGTAGCATGTTCACATAGAAAGCACCAAATAATTGCTTAGTGTTCAGTCAGAGTTGTGTAAATATGGAATTTTAATTTTTTTATATCTAATTAATTATTTTTGGTAACATTCTTCAAAAGCTGATAGATAAGTGTAGCTGGGCATTCTTTTATGTCCTTTCACCAAGTAGTCTGGGAAGGAAATGATTCGTGATCTAGTTAATAGGCTGTTGTTCTGATCTGCATGCAAACACCTAAAGACAAGATCTTTCTGCGGGTAATCTGTGCATTTTAGCTGAAAGGACAAAGAAACAGCTCTAGTCAAATTTCACTGCCAGCAGCTCCCTGCAGCCCTTTCAGCGCGAGAGGAAACAAACTCTTTATTCATATTTTAGCCTTTAATTGCAGTTTTTAAAACTTTAATTTTTGGAGAAAGTTATTCAGCAACCAAATTAAAGTTTAACTGCAAACGGACAGCAAATAGGTTTTTAAGATAGAGCTGTGTTTTCTCTTCTTCCTCTTATGTATAAAATAAGCTAACACTGATTTTATAGAAAATACCAAAGATAAATACAAAATAACTGCAGGATTTTGTCTTGCTGTCTGTGCGGTAACATAACTTCAGTTATAGTAAACATATGTTACCACTTACGGTAAAGACTGGGAATATGTTAAAGGAAGGTTAATTTGTTCTGTAATCTGGAACATGGTTGTTGCTTCCACTTCTGTGGAGGAGGAAAGGGAAGGTGTCTCATGCCATGATATTTTTTGCCAGCTTTATTGTTTTCTGCAGAAGTCTTTTTATCCATATCATTGCTCTAGTCTTTCTTCCAAGGCTTTCTTCTGTCCTTTATTGATGAGCAGTTGATATTTACTTTTGGCTAAGACAGAAATAATGAGATGGGGATGTGATTTTACTTTTGCCCACTACCTGATAAATATGGATTGTTTACAGAGTCCAGATATTAATTATGGTCAGTGAATGAGGCCTTTTCCCCATCTTCTACCAATAAGACTTCAGAGAAATCAGTATCTTAAATTAACTGGAAAACTCTTTGTGAGCACATAAAGCAATTTAGGGGGATAAATCAACAAGATTTATGCATTACACACAAGAAAATCCTGTCCTCTGCAAAGCCTCGTGTGTACTATCTTGTTTCCCTTCACAAAGGTATTTGCCTTTGTGGAAGCTGCATAGAGTAAATGTATTCTGAGTC
Organism: Psittacus erithacus; assembly: GCA_009867235.2. Lineage (NCBI taxonomy): Eukaryota > Metazoa > Chordata > Aves > Psittaciformes > Psittacidae > Psittacus > Psittacus erithacus. Next base: position 58,627 of record WYDI02002126.1, read on the forward strand.
CAAAAATTCGTTAGAGTTTTGATTTCAAGAGGTATCTGGCATGCAGAACAGCAATTATAGATAAGTTTGCATGTGTCTGTCTCTCCGCTGAATCAGTAAGGCCAAAATCTCTGTGTTGGCTAACTGGCCTGAGAGGCAGAGCTAGTAAGTAAAGCTCTCTAAAAAGTTCTACTTTTTTTCACTGCTTCTGGTATCTCACATTGAATATATGTAAACTGTACGTTTTAAAAAGAAGCATAAAACATCTTTGTCCAGTGCATGTAACCATTTTGCCTTTAATTGAAATTGCATTTAAGATAAAATTGCAGTTTTGCTGAAGTCCTACTCTAGTGTGTAAGTATTGTCATTATGTTGATGACTTGGTCACCAACGTTAGCTTTGTGAGGAAGGAGATAAAAGGGAGAAAGCTGTCCCCTTTCTCAGCTTACATACTCTGAAGTTCGTTACAGGTATATATCTCTAGACCCAACCTATCTGCTGGATTCCTTCAGCTGATTTCCCCAAATATGACACTTTACAGTAACCCAAACAGTGTATAAAAGCACTCTGGAAAAAAAAAACTCTAGGTGAGTGCAACCTCCAGAGATATTTAAAGGCCATCTTCCCTACTTTTAAGAGACCAAGAGATGCCTCTTCCAAGAGGACGGTGTGAGTTCAGCTGCTTGGGTTTATTGCTCAATAATTACTCAAGTGTTATGACGGAGCACAGATATGCTGTTTGTGTTGGCACAAGTAATGACTGCATACCACATGGCTCTTTGTATGGAGTCCTAGCAAAAATAGCTGTCTGCCAGCCTGTGTACACCAGCAGTGCGTGTGTTGAATTCCCAGCAGAACCACACTGCAGCATGAACAGTGATGCGGAAAGATGGACCCAGTTTCTGAGCTGGGAAGCGGAGGTCTTGCGGGCTATCAAAGGAGCAGTTGCAGTGGTATCTGGGCTTTGGTTTTCAAACTCATGCATGCAGCCATTTATTTTGTAGGGTTTACAAGTGACAGTGATGTGTTCTGTTTCAGCCCTCAGGCTGTAAATCCTTTTAGCTGTAGGAAGAAGAGAAATATTAACAGATGGCTGTGCATGCAGCCAGTTGCCTTTATAAGATATGCTTAGCTGTGAACCAAGGAATGCCAGTCACTTTAAAAAATAAAAAGGGCAGAAAATGTGGAAAGTTTTAATAATATTGCAGCAAAATACTCTGAGAAGTTTGATTAGGAGAAATGCATAAGAATCAAAACGAGCTGAAGAGAGAAAAATTGCAAGCAGGAAGGGTCTCATTCAGTATTTGTAATGTTGACCCTCTGTTAAGTGTAGCCCTAAAAGATCTGTGGAATGGCTTTGTTTCTCCTTGGAGTCCATAACAGATTGTATATTAAACTTTAATGTAAAAAAAAAATATATATATTCCTTGTAATCTGTTCAGTCTTTCCACTCCTTATTAGCAGTCTGGCATTTCAGGTTTTGTTTGTTTCAGCTGCTTACAGTTTCCAGGACCCTTCAAGTAGGACAGGTGCCCACAATTGAACTCAGTGTTTCTTAGGGGTTTGCCAGGGCTATGTGCTGCAGTGGTGTTCCTTCAGGTTGTGTAATGTGCCATCGTATATGCACAGCAACATTTCATGTTTTCCCTTTATAATACAGCAAACTCATGTTTGATTTACTGCACTCTTTATTTCTGAGTTTTAGTTGATGTGAAATCAGTTTTTCTGAAATACCGCTGGTGTATAGTACTGGATTTCTGTGATTCTTCTGTTGTCTTCTTAGAGCTGTGTGCTGTGTCCAAAAGCAACTGTCAGTGATTTGTATGTGGTCATACTTCACTCTTTGTCAGTTAGGAGATATTTATACAGTCTTCTTCCTAACTGCTTAAAATACCTGTTTGCTTTTTTTTTTTCTTTTGAAGGAAGGGTATCAGGGTAGTAAAACCAAATTGTTTTCCTTGCAGTTTAAAAAAAACACCCTCCTTTTCATCTGTGGTTGCTTTATTATGCTTGTGGTTAGTGGAATGATCCATGTGGGCAAAGCATGAAGGTGTTGAATGGTTAAATGAACGCCATAATCATGTATACATAAAAAAGAACTTGAAAAAGGAGGTTATGTTTTCCTATTGTGATCTAGTAAAATATGTTCCCTTAAATGCATTTCACTTAATTTCCTCCTAACAGTTTTCTTCATCGCTTCTCTCCGATTCTAAATAGGAGAAGAACAGTACAATTGCATCTCTGCCCTGCATCATTCTCTGAGAGGCTCAGATGAAAATGCTTCCCTTTACTGGCTTGGTCGAATGCTTGAAGGTGGTGAGGATCCCCTCTATGTGGCAAGGAGGCTGGTGAGGTTTGCAAGTGAAGATATAGGTCAGTATTCACAGTATTTCATGTTGGAATATTACGCTGAGTGAAGATCTCTCTGGCTTCTGGTTTTCAAAAACTGGCTTTTGAAAATAATATCTGACAAAAACTTTGTATGTACAGAGACCGACGTGTGAAAAAAAATATTTTTGAGGTCAGGTTTTGGCAATGTATTAATACGGATTCTTCTAAGCTCTGGTGTTTGTTACTCTGGTTACCAGTAAACGTGTGTCACAGAGTATGTGTATTTCAGGGATGTCTTTTTAATGACCCTGGAGGGTGAATGCCTACCCTGAATTACAAACCTCAGATTTGATAACTGGCTCCCTAGTTGTATAGGCGTCTTGACACCAACTTACCCAAAATAACAGATGCAGCAACACTTAGCGCATATGTCATGGGTGAAGTTACAAGGTCTGGGGAAGTTGCGTTTAGTTGCATGATAAAATATAGCAATATTTCCCCATTTCTTTCTCAGTTTGAAAAAGTGAATCACACACAAGCAGCTACTGCTCAGGCTGCCACCATGTGGCTACAGATTCAGTCTGCAAATCACTCCCATGACTTAGACCTTTCTTTTTTGGAGGAGGAGGGAGAGGGTGGAAAGAAAAAGGAAGGCTGTGGATGGAGTGAGTATATCTTATGTACTACAAAGTACTGTAGAGAAGTTCCAGCATCTGAGAAACAAACTTTGAAATGTGCATGAATAACTTTCCATCTTACAGAAGTTAAAAAAAAAAGAAAAGAAAAAGGAGAGACTTTTAAACTGAATTTAAGGTACTTTTGTCTGATCCCTTTTTGTAGGGCTGGCAGATCCTCTGGCTTTAACACAAGCAGTTGCTGCTTATCAAGGTTGTCACTTTATTGGGATGCCAGAATGTGAGGTAAAGGCTTCATTAATTCGCTGATTTGAAAGTACTGCACACTGTAAAACTTATCTGTAATTATAAAAAGAAACAGAGATTGCAAATGGTGAATTTAGTTACTCAGTCATTCAGCATGCCCCTTTTTTGACGAGAACATTGTAGCTCTTAAAATAGATGTTGTGGTTTGAAATAAAATTCACTGCATATTTATTGTTAAAATGTTAACTAATGTCATTTTGCTCTGTCCATTTTTCTCTTTGTTATAAATAATGTATTGTGATATTCTAAAGTTGCTAATATTTTTTAGTAGTGAAAATCATTAAAAGCTGTGTTGTTGTTAAATAATAATAATCAAAATACAGTAGCAGGCAGAGATAAGTTTAAACACATAATCCCTGTCATGCTACACAAGCAACCTAAAATACAAATATTTTCCCAAACAGCTTAAAAAAAACACATTTAACAATTTCCCTTTTCTTTTTTCCAGGTGATTCTAGCACAATGTGTAGTGTACTTTGCCAGAGCACCCAAGTCTATAGAGGTGTACAGAGCATATAACAAAGTCAAAGAACGTCTGAGAATGCACACGGGACCTCTGCCACCTGTTCCACTGCACCTGAGAAATGCCCCAACAACGCTGATGGAGAGCTTGGGCTATGGCAAAGGCTGCAAATACAACCCCTCGTACAAGGAACCTGTAGAGCAAGACTATCTACCAGAAGAGTTGAAAGGAACAGACTTCTTCAAGGAATGAAAAACATGACTACCTTGCTCAGAATGGGTTTTATGACTCATACATTTGTATTGGGATGGAAATTCCCCTTACAGTCTCAGCCATCTATTATTGTGGTTGAAAGTATTAAGCCACTAAGCCTTTCAGATACTTTCTTATCCTTCTGTTTTTACTGCTGTTATTCTTTAGGTGTTTTGTAAAGAATTGCAGTTAGGCAACAGAGAATACAGAAATAAGCTTTATCAGTATAGTGCTGTCACCCTCTGATTCAAAGAAACTGGAGAAAAAGAAAGGCTTGTGGCTTTGGCTCTTGCTGTTAGACGAGGGATATCATTGTGCTGCTTTTTAAAGTCAGTATCTGCTTCAGATTTTGTGAATGTTTATTTTCTGGAAAAGTAGTGAATTGTATCCCCTCTGCTAAGATACAGCAAACAAAATATAATTACAGTGTAATTCTTGTTCTTGTGATGTTCCAGAGATAAGTTTTGTACAAAATTGATTAAACCAGTAAAGTTGTTAAACATAGTGTCTATGCATTTGTTTAAATATTTGTATGACAGTGTTGTGGTTTTGAAAGTTTAATGTTCCTTTATCATCCCTACCTTCCAGAGCAATTTTAAATTATTTTGGAAGTAGAATAGTCATGAAAGTAGCTGAATTTTGTTAGTTTTGAACTTGCACTTTTTATTCTGTGCTGACATTTTAGGAAGTGCTTTTGCAAAGGAAATTCTTGTTAGTGAAACACACATTTTCAGTTATGCATTTGGAATTCTGTTAACTTTGAACTGGAAGGCTGAGAAACAAATTGATACGTTGCTATAATGGAGAGTTTGGCGGCTTCTTCCTACTGAAAATGTATCCCCATCCAAGTTTGCTGCTGACTTAACATTTCACCAAGCAGAATTTACAGTCATGGCAGTGTCCCTGATGTTGACAACATTCCTTCACTTAAGTGGCAATTATTTTTCTTCTCCTCAATCCTCCTTAAGTGTGCTATGGTCCAGTGTGCTGAAAAGCCAGTAACTGCTAAAACTGCCTGTGACTGTGCTAACTAGCAGCTGAGAAACAGAAGAGGACTATATTTGGCTAGAATTACAGCAGATAATTAGTGAAGATTTTCATTAATGAAATGCTGAACAGCCACTGGGGCAACTGTCCACACTTGTCATGGTAGCCGCTAGTGATATGGATGTGTGTCTTGGCTGAAAGTTGCCACCTACACAGTAGAGCAGTGCAGTTACGGCTGGATTTGCTTGGTAACTACTCAGGATTTGCTTGCTACATGTCTTATAGACATTTTTACGGGGGCTATACCGGTTAGCTGATGGACTGCAAGGATTCCTGTCCTGATCCTGCTTAGTTTACAAAATGAAATGAGGTCAAAACTTACAATGCTTTATGTATAGCATCTGATCTTTTGCTGGTCAACTGAGAATGCCACATACCTGCTAAAAGAAGGAGGTTGCTGTGCTGACTTCCCTGGGAAGTGTTAGAAGGTTACTAACTCTCCTCCAAAAGGACTACATATCACAGGGTTTTTTCTTTCTTTACGACATTGAATCATTTTGGGTTTTTTCTCATGTGTTACGTTTGCTGAACTGGTGCTTCGTTTCACGTTTACAGTATTGCATTTAACAGCTTTTAAAAATTCCAGCTACCTAATTTAATTTGTAAATAAGTATTTAATTTTTTGGCAAAAGAAAACTGCTTTGCCTTGGAGCTGTACAGGGCTTTTTGCACCTCCCTGGAGCTATACCTGTGATATGATCCAGCTGGCTACCTTGTACACACAAACTGCAGGCAGGTATTTCTTGACAGCAGAAGTATTTAGTGCTGTGTAGAGCTTAGATCAGAGGGGTTGCCACAGCCCACACATCTGGAGTTCATTCAAAGCAACTTTTGCAGAACAAGAGTTCTGTGGTCTGAGAATATGGTTCCAAGTCCAGAAGCCAACTTTAACTTTCCTGCAGTGGGAAATTCAGCTGATGACTTATTTTTCAAGATAGACTGCTGGACCTTGGCCTTGACCAAAGGTTTTCAATATACAACCTGCAAAACATTCTGATTACTGTCTTCTCTTGACCAAAGGGTAGCTGTATTAGAGATTCATTTTGTTGTGAGATTTCCAGTTTGGTAGTGATCACATTAAGTTCTTTTGCATGACAAAAATGTAGGATTTAAACCAAAAACTATGGTGTAACTGAAATGTTTCAGAAATTAAACCAACTGCATGACTGTGTACTGTTAAGAGGGTTTGAGTCAGATTCTTCAAACATTTCTACATGTTCTCCTTCCTGAAGTAAGTACCCCTATTCTTCACAGCAGGATGGCTTTGTAGGCTAGGAACTGTTCCTCTGAGTTTGCGTCTGCTCTGTCAAGATATGTAGAAAGATGGAAACAGATGAAAACAGGTGTTATGTTAATCCGTAATCTCTTGGCAAAATGACTTGTGCTATTCATTCTAATTCTTAAGACACAGAGAATTGATGTAAATGTTTAAGTGGCGCGTGATTTGCAAGCTGACCCTAGCTTGAAAAACAGATCAATGGATTTGTAAATTTAAACATGTTTTTCTGTCTTACGGGTGTACCAGAGGTTGATGTGCTTCCCTTTGATGCAACTGACAGTTAGAAATGTTGGGCCAATGAAGTCTGAGGTATTTTTCCATTCTTATTTTCTTCTATTAGTTAAATGAATGGGGTAACCTCACCACCTGTACTTAACTTTGTATACCTACTAATGCCTAAATCTAACTCACTATAAAGTTTTACCCAAGGGAAATGCCAGATGGTAGTTTCTTGCCTTCGGTGACAGAAATCTTCACTCAAAGCCTTAAGTTTCTGTTTACAGCTCTTTAGTTACCTAAGACATGATCAAACTTCCCTTGTTGCAACAAATTGTGTCCCAGCTGTTACAGCAAAAGTTGCACAGAAGTTTTACAGCACAGCAGTCTTGTGTTTTGCCCCATTCCCTTGTTAAGTGCCCCCTGTTCCAGAGCAGCCTGGAGTAGTCAGAGTGGACCCGATGAAAATCATCTGTGGTGGTCTGCACTTGGCAAAGACTTGGTGGAGTTCAGATGGTAGAAGTAAGGCTTTCCAAATCTGCAAGGGCCAAGATACTACCATTTACATTCTGTGGCATGCCTATGAGGTCTAGAAGAGAGGCCACATTGGTTAGTTATAGCCCACTAGTGGGCTATAATTGTGTTTTCAAGACCAGCATACTTCAGGATTTATTTGCTAGCAAGCACTGAAGACAGTCATCAAAAACATGGGTTTATTTTACTTTGCTGGGCTGGCATTTGGAGGATGTAAAATGTTGCTATTTGAGTCAGATATTAGAGGACATTCTTGGTGCATGTTTATGGAGGATGCTAGGCAGGGAACTGGTGATGAAGAATAGCCACGAAGTGTGAAGACAGGTTTAGAATTACTAGCAAGACATTTCAGATTCTTATTCTTGGTAGTGTTAGCTTTTACATATTGCAAGAAGTTGTAACTACCAAGATAATTCAGCTGTAAAATACGTCACAACTATTCTATTCTGGGGTTGGACACATGTTGTCAAAGGTTTTGGCTAACAGCTGCCCTGTCTTGTCTAAGCAGTGGGTTATAAAACTGGCAGTAGGCTTGGTATGTCTCCACAGCATCTGATGAGGCCTAGAAGCTGGCAGTACCGATAGCTTTTGCAAGCTGTGAGCAAAGTGCCTTTCTAAAGTTGAGTACATTTTTTGTAAGCTTCATTTATGTATATTTGTTTTTCTTTTTAACCCATAGTTCACCTCTTTTTGGTTGGAACTTTTTTGTTGTCTGAGCTAATGCAGTAATTAATTAGATTACCCTTGAAAGGCATATGGAGAAATAAGGCAGGATGTGGTCATGATAGGGTCACCCTGAAAAGTTAATGGGCTTTGACTCTATACAAGTCCAGGTTAGGGAAAGTTTTGATAACCTGTAGATTTGTGCTAGGGATCTTGTCTGGTGCTCACCTGGGAGCTTTTGAGTGCTGTGTGGAGGAATACGTGGGTTGAGGTAGAAGTAGGGGTAGACGACTCCTGATTGCAGAGATGTAGGTGAAATTACATAGAGGAGTAATAGCGTGAGAAGGCACCTCTGAAACACTGGTCCAGAATAATCCAAGCAGCCAGGACCGTGATCAGCACTGACCATGACACTGAAATCACAGAACTGGGATGGGAGCTCTTGGACAGGTCTCTACAAAGCAGCTCTTTCAGGATGAGGGCAGAACAGCAGTGCTGATCCCTGTGCCTACTGCTGAGATGAGCTCAGCCTGCAAGAAGGGAGCTGAGTAGGCATAGCATGGGGTGAGACAGAGTCCTGGGTTTCCATAAACTTGTCTGTTGCGTATTTGATGTGGAAGAGGGGAAGGAGGTTTCATAAAGCTGCTTTTGCATTGGTCACAGTTGCTTTTTCCATGCATATGGTGTTTCCCATGGTTCTTTGTACGGTTTCCCATCTTTTTTCCCACAGGAAGAAAATAAAAAAAGAATAAATAGAACTTGCTGGCCTTACTATGGAGATTTCATTAATAATCTTCCGGTAGCAGAAATAGTCTGGCTAGGAACCTTAGTCAGTTTTATTCATTGTGCCAATGAACTCCCCAGTGGGCCCTGGTCTCTCCCATCACCAGAAGGTCATGCAGCGTGGCTGGGGCTCTGAAGGTTTTCTGCCACGTTACAACACAAGAGCCAAAGTGTTAAAGGGATCTCACCAAGTGCTCTGGGGTGGCTAACACACAGGACACATGAGCCAGCATGTGTCCTAGGCCACAGGCGATTGCCAACAGGTAAGCCAATAGCTCACCTGTTATTTGAGGTGGATGCAGGCTAATACTTTCCCTTGTGACTAAGTTTACTTCATATGCTGGGTAGTTTGCCTTGTACTCCTCTCCTTCCCCTACTCCTCCTGTTCCTTGGAAACTATCAGTTATCTCCTCTCATGCCCCAGTTACAAAGCAGCATTAGTCAAGATATTTTTTCCAGTGCTGAAGTAAATCAAAGCAGTGTGTGCTCACCTTCAGAGGGCAGCACAGCTTGGCAACATGTTCAGGGGTGCTTTTTCATTCCTTGGCCCCTGGTGGTTTCTTCTCAGTCCTGAATGAAAAGAGATTGTGCCCTTCCAGACAGCTTCATCAGACAGTCCAGTCTAATGGGCTACTAAAATGTTGGCAACAAGAAGATAGTTTCAAACCCGTCTTCCTTTATGACCTCTTTTACTATTTTCTGTTTTCTGCTCTCTCTCTCCCACTGATGTGTGTCTCTTCCATATTCCCTCTAAAAAGGGTCACCTCTGCTGTTTGGGGAACTCCATGCCCCATTAAAAAGTCTATTGGGATGATATGCACTCACAAATGAACATTTCAACCTGCACCATTTCCAGTCCCTCTGAAACAGCCCCAAAGCAAAATTGTCCATTTCCTCTCAGGATGATGTGTAAGGTCTCCACACAGGACTGGCAATACTGTTTCAACAAGCAGAAGTCAATCTCCTAGTGAAACTGCTTCAAAAGCAAAAGATGAAAGAATGAAATAAAAAAAAAAAAAGTAAGTATATTTCTTTGTTTTCTAGCTTTTGAGTCCCTGGCATTTCCCTTTTGAAGCTCACTTCAGGGCAAGAATGGTCGCTTCTGAAGAGTCGTAATACCAGTGTATTTATTTATCTTCAGATTGTAGAGCTTTAAAGAAATAGCAAATATTGCAGTGCCACCCAAACTTGGGGATGAGATTTGGATCCCATCAGGTGACAGTTGCTTCCACTGTAAGGAGCACCACCAAAACCTGCCATACCACAATCTCTTTTTCTCTTATACAAGGCATTCCACCAAGGAATAATGCAGACCATAAGAAAGGCCATGCCATGGTCCTTGTTGGGTAATTCAGTGCACATGAGAAAGAGCCTGAAACTCTAATGGACATTGCTTCCATTGTTTAGCCAGTTTGACTCTTGCAGATAAAAACCTGGATGATACGGCTGGTATGGAATTGTCCAGGCTTTCATACTAAATATTTATATGAAATCATAACTTCTGTTCTACATTTCTTGTACTGTTTTCCCATGTACAAAGAGTTTAAATCCCTGTTAACCTCTGGGTTGCATTTTTTTCTGTGAGCATCTTCTCCTGTGTTGAGAAAGAGTTCTTGGCCAAAATGGCTGTCTATCATCTCCCATGACGTGACTTAAAAATAAAAGTGATTGTACAGGCTGGCTGTTTAGAATTTCATTTAACCTGAAGGTACAGCATTCTCTGGCTGATGTGTGATGAATTGCCAGCAGCCACTATGCTTGTTCAGCATGTTCCCAGACAGACTGAGCTCTCCAGGATTTGGCTGTGGTTTTTGACTTCCATTGTTATTAGGTAGTCAGGGATTGCATATGCCCCTTAATGAACATGGATAAGAATATGTGTGTAGTTGGTACCATAAGTTGACATGACAGAGCTGGACAGATTCACTACAGTAAAAAAAAAAAAAACAACCAACCAACCCAAAAGCCCATTTATGATTTCAAAGGTACCTTTTTTTCTCAATAGGTTCGAGTGAATTGCACTGTCTTATCCTTTCTAATGAAAACATTAAAAAATCAAGATAAATATCTGTCCCTAAGACACCTGGGCACTTGATCAGGTTTATGTACTTTACCAAGATTTTGGTCATGCATAAATATATAAAACCATTTAACAGTGAAAGTATTACCAAACATCCCCTGAGTATACTCATCTATGTAAATTTTTCTCTAGGACAAGGTGACTTAAAACCCAGTAATACCTGTCCTCCTTGTTCACACTATGGTATTTACTATCTAGGAAGGGCAAGTTAAACTGTATGAATCAGACAGAAAGCAGCCAAGTGGTGGTGGGTGGTGGGTTTTTTTTGTTTTAAATTACTGAAATCAAAGGGCTATGGTATAGAGTCTATGTAAGCAGTTGTACAAAGTCTGGCTTACTCATCACATCACAGTGAGTAAATACTGCTGTGAGTTTTGGATTGTTACAAAGCCTGTTGTAAAGCCCTTCACCTGAGCTAGTTGAAGCAGCATTTTTAGAAATGTGAGTACATTTGACATTCCAGTTTTCCCTGTTGGAGTCAGCCTTTGTCAGTCACTTGTTCTGACAGAAGTGCAGGAAAAGAAAGAAGTATTAAGGAAAATACAACTGTCTTATTGTGGGACATGAATTATGGGAGAGTAATATTTGCCAGTAGGCTTATTGATCTGGTTGGTTTTTTTTAATGGTTGTTGTGAAGCTGACTTTATTGTGAGTCTTAATTGCTGAGATTTTACTTTGTGCATCCTGTCTGTAGAAAGCCAACTTTGACTCAGTATAATAGTTCAGGTACTGAATACTGAGACCTATGTAATAAAGAAATACATGAGTATATAAGGCTACTGTGATTTGTACTATTATGCAAGGTTTTATCTTTCTTCTGATCTCCCAGTAATCACAGCCCTAAAAGCTTTCAGACATCATATATCTTGCATGCATTAATTAAGCACATAAAGATAAGGATGCAATTACGATGGAGCTTTTGAGCCTTAAAAAAAAATCCGTCTATGGCAGCAGAAGCCTTATTTGCTAAAAGGCTGAAGACAAATGCCCAGAAACCCTGTAGTAATGCAAATGACAAAGCATTACACATTTTTACATGGTTTTTGTGCTAATATTTTTCTGACTTATTTGCAAAGCACTTGGGTTTTCAGAGCACTCCACACAGAAACGGTTACATTCACATCTGCACTCTGCAGTACACCTCTCCTTTACATCTTTACCAGGACCTTTGCAACTGAGGTATTGCCAACACTTGGGAACATGTTTACCAATGCGCAGACCAAGTGCTTGTGTCATTTCATAAACTGTTGCTCTCTTCCTGTTCCTTGTAGGTGCTAGCAGCTGTGGTCATTACACTTACTCACAGGAGAAGCTGATGGTTCACGCAATCATCTCTTCCACCAAGTAATTTGTTGTTCAGCATTTTCACCTACTCTCAACAGTTTAAGGACTTCTACAGATGATCTTACCTGCTGTACCAGTGGTTTTCTTTAGCCTTCAGGGGACAGTTACTTTTGTACCCTGAAATGCTAAATGGTATGCAGAAGTTTCCACTTTGAACACAAGTGTAAGAAGACTTTTATTTGTTCCTTAAAGACAAAATTAATATACAGTTTTCAATTACAGAAATTATTGTGCCCCACTTAGACCTATGGCTTACAAGTAAACATTACAGTACCCAAGATATGCATTATATAAGCAAATACCCTCCAGAAATAAACACGGAACAAGGCTGTTGAACAGTACAGAAGGTTTGTATGTAGAGAGGTAGTGGAAGTCAGCACAGTAAATGCTGAATCTTGCACATACAGAGACACATTAGACCTTTACTGCAGATTATATACAGTCATCCTCTGGGAAGCTAAAGTATTTTTTGAGGATCACATAGATCCTGGCCAGAAATAAATGTCATATTGAAAGCTTCTGAACTTGCACAAAAGAAAGACACCCATTAGCTTCAAGCACCTAAAACCTCTAAGCCCTGAGACATTTTCACATTTTCAATAACTAAAATGGCACCAGACTATAAATTTTTAAGGTCCTCTTTAAAAATGTCACCTAAAGTTATTATTAATTTCTCCTCCTCATTCAAAAGCTGTATTGCAAGCTTTCTGGGTAATGACTAGAAAGGGTTACTTCTGTTTAAATAGCTTAATCCTTTCTCTATTAATAGATGTCTCTAAACAAATGTTATCTGACCTTCTATTTCATGACAGAACTGAGTAAACTCTGCTGTTCAGAAACATGCTTTTGGTGCCTAGAAGTATTTTATTAAAGTGCTTTTGAACAGTAAGACTTTAGGGGAGGAGCAGCTTCACATGAACATCCTGATATATGTGCATAAGGAATGACTGAATTATTGTTATTACAACAGGGGGCTGTCAACACAGATAAACCCATGGAAGGATGCATAGAGGGTAATTCTGTGCTTTAAAAGACACAAGTTTCTTCCAAGAGTATTTCTAGTCCTTCAAAAGATTTCTTCTGCCTACAGTTAAGATTTTGCTCATTATAAAGATGACATCTTTAAGAAAAATAAATTATTCCTCAGTTTCTTTGGGGCTGTTTTTATGGGAAAGACAAAATATCAGTCAAAGTTACTAGGAACTCAAGACAGGAGCATTGAACTCTTCACATCAAAATCCAACTCATTCGGGAGCTAAGCTTTCATTGACTACAGCAGGAACTGGTCTGCAAATGCCAACTTCTCTTTTATGGAGAAGCATATCTGCCACAGAAAAGTATGCTTTGTGTGGGGTTGTGGCAAATAAAGAAAAGGAAAGGATGGTCTGCACTGAAATCCTCTTCAATAGCCATGCAGAGCATAGCAATGCCAGCAGTAGCAGCTGCAGCTTCTGTGCCTTCCTCATTCACTTCTACAAAAGCTTTGTGGACAATTTTAGAGAGAAAGAGGTCACGTGCCCCTGACATTCCCGACAAGTCAGCCTTACCACTGTCAAATACATCCACCAAGCCCATAGCAGCTAAATCTGATTTAAGGTCATAGCTTTCTTCTAGCCTAAACTTTGGCAAATGCACACGAACATCAGTGGAATACAGATGCTACGGACGTCCATTCCTGGAGCTTCTCTAAGGTAAGCTGCTTTTCCAGATAGAATTAAAAAGACAGAGCACTAAATAAGTATAAAGCAACTATAAAAAAATGATCATACCCACATCTTTGATGGTTCCATATAGATCCTACAAATGCTATTAATATTAAATGGAGGCAGTGCAGTTTTTACTTTACAAAGTAATGCAGACATTTACTTCTTGCTGCAATGTACAGAAAGGAGAAACATGCACTGATAGCAACTAAACCCAGTCATTCTTACTGTTTAATCTAACTAAATGGAATTACACAATTAACAAGTAACTAAACTAATCATCAGAGAGCTCAAAGCAGCTGATGAGTTCCTGGTCATTTAATGGAAAAGTCTCATTACATGAAGGCTAAGAAAATAAGGACTTTCAAAGGTAATGAAAGAAAAGTTCTGTCATTAAAAATAAAAAATATGCAAGGCAAGTTAATTCTCATAGTTAACTTTGGTTTTGCAGTCTCCTTCATGGTTCGGTTCAGCAAGCCAAAGGACACAAAGAGAAGCTACAAAACCAGAACACAGCTTCTCTTCCTGATGCAGCACATGCATGTATTCTTTATTGCAGCTCTAGCAGAGCATTGTCTAAAGACATGCTTCATGGATATGGGGCTCTGAGAACATGGGTTCATTAAGGCTTTATTTTTGAATGGCTGAAATTATCTGTTAAATAACTGCATTAGCTTAGATGGCTCACCTTCTGCAGACCAGTGGAGTTATCTTCAATGTCATCCAGTAACAGGATGATCATACTAAGTTCTTCTCTATCATAAAGCTGCTATAAAACACGGATCTTCTCTTCAGGGATGTACCCAAAATGAAATTTATTTTTCTGATACATCATTTTCACTATCTTTCTTTCATTATGGATAGACAAAAGCTACCAAAAGTAACAGTTAAGAATAGGAAACAAGCAAGTTAAAAACTGTATTCTTGCAAAACTTTTCCTGCATTGTATCAGTTGACTATAAAACTGTCTTTGTTAGACTCCTGACTGCCTATTTAACAACAATTTCTTCTCCAGACATGAGTTTTTATTAAATTTGGTTCTCCTTTGGCTTCTGTAGCACAGTCCTCAAAGAAACTTTTTCTTTGAGTTGCTGTACATTTATATTACTCTGGCCCCAAAAATTAAAAGCCAACAAGTACCAACTTTGTTCAGCATAAAGCAGATGACTGTATATAGTATCCTATAAAGCTGTTAACATAAGCAGAATATAAAACAAGAAAATGGGGCTTAACCAAAATGAGTTATCATTTTAATACTGCTTACATAACATCACAAACAGACACAGTTCACGGCAGCTTAAACTCTGTTAGTCACAGGCAGGGTCCTCCTAATCTATATGTGAGAATTGTCTCAAATACTGCTCTGGTAAGTGAGGTAACAAATAGCTTCCTGAATACAAAAAAAATACTAAAATCCATAAAAAATCTCTTTGTGGTGAACTGAACACATTCATTATAGACTTTCTATTTACATTCCCTGGCAGCGTTCAAAGGCAGGTTTGATGGGGCTTTGAGCAATCTGGTCTAATGGAAGGTGTCCCTGCCCATGGCAGGGGGTTGGAATTGGATGATCTTTAAGGTCCCTTCCAACCCAAACCATTCTATGATTTTTTTATTATTTTACCTGTAAGCATAGATTCACTTTAGCACCTGAATAATTTGACCTTTTTGTTAGATATATACTACCAAGATGTATCTGTATTACCTTATTTAACTGAAATGGCATGTCAGTGGTGTCAGCTTCTTTAAATTTCTCTGCCCAGTTCCCTTTGAAATAAATAGCATTCACCAGTACGAGCCTGGTCATGTTGTCAACAGAGCCTTCAGACAGCAGATTAAGGATTTTACCTTCAGACGGGGCAGAAAAAGAGAGTCACAACAAAATCTTGTGACAAGGTGATGGCACATAAAACATACATGAAGCCATGTAAAACATACTTGAAGAAACTGATACCTTGAAAATACTACAAACATAAAACTCTAGTTCGTTCCTGTAATAAGGTGTGTTTCAGTACCTGTCTCTTTACCTTTTCACCATACTTTTTAATAGCAAACACTGTCACTTTTGTTATACAGTAATTAGATGAATATGTAATATTTTTAGCTTGAACTGTCACATATGACTCATCATACAAAAACTAGGTAATACACAAAGTTAGGATTTAGAAATACATATATACAATATATACAGTATGCACCAGGCCTGTCTAAAACAGAGTCTCTAATTCAATGGTATAAATCCATGTTAGGCATCTCTCCTGCACTCACTGGCCTCAACATAAACAATGGAAAAGTATCAGGACCTATGAAACTGTTTAAAAGTCTTGTTTAGGTATTATTTAGTTCTGTCAATACATCAAGTGAATATCCCAGGGCAAAATTAAACTATTCTCAAGGTTGCAGAGAATAAAGCCTACTCCTGCTCCCGAAGTATGAAACACTGCTGGTTCCTTTATTAACTAAAGTCGTTTACCTTCAGTTTTCTTTTCTATCCACTGGTTTATTTCTTTCCTGGCTTCATCACTAGCCCGAAGAAAATCAACTGTAGCCAAATCAGCTCCATAGAATTTCTGAGTATTAGTCAGGAAATCCTAGATTCTGGAATGATAAGAATAGCTTTCATTGCATGCAGATAAGAAAACATCTCTTTATGCTGTAGATAAGGTGCATGTCAAACATCTTATCACCTGCTCTGAGGTGGGGCTCTAACAGTGTACTGCCTGGGGTGGGTCTGAGGTTGGGTTGTTTTTTTTACCCTCTCAGAGTAAGCCTCACAGTACATTTGCCACATATACAGCTGATGGGGTGCTTAGTGTAGGTGTTGCAACATTTACCTGTCATTCTCCTGAAACAGGCTCAAGCACAGCTATGATAAAACAAAACAGTCTGAAAAAGCTAAAGAGAGATAAAAATATCAACCTGGGTGCACACAAAGGTATAATTCACTGGTGAAGAGGCATGTTGGGCAGCCTCTCCCTGATAAATGCAGTGTTTTAAAAACATTTAAGTAATGTTATACTAGACCAATGAAAATCCTAAAAAACTGATTGCAACAGACACAGGGCTGGTTGCATCCTAAAAAGTTGATTGCAACAGACACAAGAGCTGGTTGCATCCTAAAATGCTGGTTGCAAGAGTAGGATGTTGTGATAGTTACTGTAAACTAGAGAACCTAGACAAGTGGTATTTCCCTTGAGCCCAAGAGCAGCTGAACCAAACAAGCAATAAAAAGGGTTTGCTGTTTAACATTCTTTAGGTGAGATGCACAGATGCCTACAGACATGGAAATGCATATGCATGTATGTAACATACTTGTCAACTGCCCAGTAACATTTAGAAATATGCCTAGAAATATTTCTATTGCATAAACACTCAAATAGCTGCATTTTCCCACCAGGTTCCATCATGCCATCACGATCTGCACCAACATACCAGCAAAAAGCTGTAGGACTTCTCTCCAAAAAGCTGACTGGCAAGCCATAGGAGACAGGGAGCATTCCTTCTGTTTATATCCATAGTCAGAGTCTGAAATCTTGAGTGAGTATCTTCAACTTTGTCAAAATGAAGAGTCTGAAATAAAAGAAGTGAATTAACTGCGCTAATACTGTCTTAAAAGAACAATACAGTATTATTTGTATCTGATCCAGAAGACAGGTAGGTTGAAGAAAGGCAAAAAGCTGAAAGCTGCTTAGAGACATCTTAAACCTTGAAAAAATTAATCAAACAGTTTCTTGGTGCTATTCACCTATCAGCCACTTGCATTAAGCTCCTGGTTTATACAAAGTGACAGCTGAAGCTGTTGATCATAACCCACAGTCTCATCCACATAATATCTGCATGCCTCCCCTCCATGGACCATGGGGCACAACGGCTCATTCTCAAGTGTGAAACTGAAGAGATGATGTCAATACAGGCACTTTGGTTTTCTTGCTTCCCCCTTTGGCCCAACGGAACCTGAGGTTTTGCTTTACAGAACATACACTCAAAACCAGCACAGGACTTAATTATCTTTTACGGTTTTATGAAAATATGACTGATATATATTTATGAAACTGTATCATCTTAAAAATCAAATTCATTACTGCAGTTTCTTTTCACCAGCACCTCCTTTCTCAGAGGCAACCTGGCTGGCTAGGGCTCACAGATATGACAGCAGAAGCTGCCAGACCTTACTGACAGGGAAAGCTACCCCAAAGCAGGGATGTTCACATTCAAACTTACACCACCTATTTCTCAGTAGGGACAACTGCTGTGATATAGCCACTGGACTCAAAGGAAAACCCTTCTTTTATCTCACCGCGTTTTCGGTCAGGCCTTGCTGTCCACCTTATGCAAGCTGCATTGTACAAATGAATAACTAAGCAAAAACATCATGGAATCAAAATAGGATTATGATCATGGAAACAAATTCCTATATGCTTGAGAACACTCCTTGACAGCTACCAATCGCTACCTCCTTAATTAGTTATGTTCTCATAAGTAATGCTTTATGGTACAGGAATATGCATTACTAAAGGTAACTATGTTGAAATACATTTTTCCCCCAAGTTCCTTTTGCATGACTTCTGCTGTCAGTAAGTTTATCGTAGGTGGGGCTGTCAGTTTGATTACATGAAATATATGTTCAAAGTCTGTTTGTACAAGTAGCGAGAACATAATTTCATTGTCTTATTCAGTAGGCATCAACTCAACAGTACTAAACAGTTCCTCCTCAAGTCCAGAATACAAAGGTGAAATTATTCATAGGCAAACACATGATGGTGACTGCAATGACAAGCCTCATACACCCTTCTTTGTGCTAGCAGGTGTTAGCCTAATCAAGGGGGAAAATAATAGTGACTAAGTCCCTTCCATGCAGAAGGGCCCATGGGAAGCTGGTGCACTCCTATCTATACTATTTTTGTAATTTGTAATCATATTTTTTGAACTATCCTACCTAACTTAAGGCTGTGGTGAGAATAAGCATGTGGGCTCAGCTCTCCCAAAATACTGGAGTGCTGTTTACTGAGATACTACTAGCATCACAATGTATCATGATACTTGTAACAACTATATATTACTATTGTGCTTCTTACAAAATACATATTTGTATTATTAGCAATAAGCATATTGTTGGTGACTTTGTACTACAAAGCAAGAGTTCTACGTCAAAATGCCTCATGAAAACTAAGCTGCTGGAAACTCCAATCAACATAAATGGAGACTGATTAATTAATGAAATTAGTTTCCTACTTCAAGAATTAACATGCGAAATTAAATGAGAAACAACGGTCACAGAAAACATGGAAAGCAGGCTCTGGAGCAGGGCAGGAAGGCGGCAACTGCAGAAGAGTCTGAGGAAGACTCAGTGAGCATGACAGAAACCTTGTCCTGAGCACGTAAAAACAACACAAACCTTTCATCTTTCTGCTAAACCACAACAATCCTTAATGAAAATAAAATATAAAGCCAAAGAGAATTATTTATTTCTTACTAACCTTCAGCACCTGTGCCTCTGTATTACCTCTGGACCCGAAAAGAACCATGGCCAGAACAGCAGAGATGCTGAGAGAAGAAAACATTGCCTGTTGGGTTGGTCTCATTAAACCTTCTGAGTAGATCAAGTGCAAATCTGCTGCTGGCATTACACAAGGTCTCCATGTTTACAGCTGAAAAAAAAAAAATAAATAATCAGTGAGGATGCCAGGAAGCACTCATCAAACCTAACCTTGTGTGACTCACAGAGTAAAGGCTGGATTAATCTGGCTGCAGCTGGGTACAGAAACAGCAAGAATTTCACTGTCAATGCATCTTCTTCAAAAAGCAGCATTATACCTAACATTTATTTTTTCCCACATGTATCACATATCCCAGCCTCCCCTATCATGCTAACTTTAAAGACATTATTTAAAGAGATTCCTCGCCTTCTAACTTGAAACTGGATGTGCGCTGGCAGGATTGGAAGTTGAAGTCCTTCAGCCTCACAGACTCAGCATTCCCCGGAGAGCTCACTCATGCTGCTTTCACCCCACTCTTCTACCCAAATCCTGCAGAGGACATTCACAGTAACTGCTCAGGAACAGTTTTCAGCAAGCAGACCCTCTTCATGCCACAAAAAGGTGTCAATGCTGCCAAAGGCTTAAGCACACACTTACCTTCAGCTGTGTAAAGCACGGCTATCTTCACCAGCCTGCTCTGCCCAGTACAAACGAACTACCTGCGTGCCTCAGCCAGGTACAAACCTGAGCCCCAGCAGGGCTGGGCAGCCCCTGATGCACAGGCAAAGCCCCAGGGTGCTGTGAGCTGAAGGTGACATACTGGCTATCAAAGACAGAAAGTGAAGGACAGAAGAGACAGAGCTTCAGGCCTCACACTGTCCAGCCAGACCAGGGATTAATTTTGGTGAGATGATCCCTAGGATGCCCTTGGAGCAAGATGGAAGGTGCAAGAGCTGGGTCAGGAGCAAAAACCTACACACAGGTTAGCGGCAGCACTGCTTGAGGTTGAAAAATCTTCCTGCTTCTCTCTGCTTGCTTGCAGCAGGACTTTTGCATTTGGAGGCGCAGAGGGCCCGCTCAGGGTATGTGTCTGGAACCCCTAGTATGGCCTGGTAATAACAGTAATAAAGCTTTCTGGTGAATGAAGGGCAGGGCTGTTGTGAACCCTTAAATTATTTGGTACACAATGGCTTAATCAGAAATTGCCTCGCACACTAAGCTCTGTGCACCAGTCCTCAATGACACATACCCCTCTTGACACTCAGTAGTTACTAGAAATGGGTAAGTCAGGGCCATTACTTAATGCCACACTTTAATTCCACTAGCTGCTGTTTCCAAATCAAATCAGTCATATCCTTTGCCTAGAGAACACCTTATCCAGGTTTCCTTCCCCCACACTGCCCTGCTGATGCTCAGTCTCAGTCAGACTTCTCTTTTTTAATGCTAGGAACATAACAGCATGGAAGCGCCTCTTGGGCTTAACCTGATTGTTTTCTCCATCAGGCCACCAGGAACCCACCCACTCTGGCTTCGGGAGCAAAGCACTAGCCCTGTAGTAAAGTGCAGACACATCCCATCCCTCAAATCACATAGCACTTTCATTTCCGTCACCCCACACAGCCAAGTTACTGTGCACTGAAATAAGCAGTGCAATCTAGCACCCTTTGGATGACAATCAAATGCTTCGGAGTTGTGCACAAAAAGGTAACAGTTCAGTCTTGCACACAAACAGCCTCTGCTGGAAAGGCTCATTGCTCTTCACAGTGCCAACACCAAATGCCATGGCAACCTAAGCACCTCAGGACTGCAGTACTTGGAGAATGTTTGGAATTAATTGTCAAACCCAGCCAGTAACCAGCAGCTGGTTACCTCTATCAAAAGGTAACTAGGTTTTCTCATACTACAGATTTAAGAAAAGCACAATTTATGGTGAAAGGCTTGCAGCACTTCAAGTTCTTTTATTATTTTAGGAATAGAAACAGCAAAACAAAACAATAACTGTATTAGGAAAGCTATTTCAGCTATATCTTTGGTATTATACAGTTGCATTAAAATGTTTAAGAAACAATAAACAGGAAAGATCTATCACAATAGCAGAAATTCCTTGTTATTTAAATATTGCATAGGCACCATATGCTTTTTCATTACATTCTTTAAAGGACTAGAACCAGCTGATAGGTAATAAACTCAGGTATCCTGTGCTGATAAAACAATTCTCACTCCATGATTACCCTACAAGGACACCTGGTGCAAAGCCATGTTTTTATTCCCATTCTCGCTTAAGTGCTTGTCCAGTTATCATCCAAAACCCCTATTTCATCAGGTTGCTTAGCAACACTTGGAACAGGCTGCCAAAGGCTCCTTTCATCTCTAGGGAATGTATCAAGAGATAAAATGGATGAACCTGGAAGGAAAAAAAAAAAGACAGGGGATGGGAGGAAAAAGGGGCAGGAGACCTGAAGACATGCTCCAGCCTTGTCAGAACCAAATTAGCATCTTCTTTTCCAGGGCAAAGTCACTGCCCAACTCTACCAGGTGCCACAGAAAGCTGAAATGGGAACTGCAAGGAGACAGGAAGCATTGGCTGAGCCGGTGGGATGTTCCTTGTGTCAGCAAAAAGTTAGGACATCTCTGCACTGAAGTGCACAGGATAAGAGCTGATTTAGATGGCAGTGGCTCCGTGCATCTAAGTAGCTCTCTTATACTATCACACCTGAGATGAAGACCACAGAATTGGACCCAGGCACAGCTGAAAGAGACAACTAGTGCAAAAAGAGTAGCCGTATTCCAAAGAAACAGAAAGTTACTGTGTAATGGCAGCCAAAACATCTCCTTTCTAGGGAGAACAAAATCTCCCACAGAACAAAATGGTGGAAGTTTTGTTGTGCCGGATGAAGAAAAGGAAGGGATGATCTGCAATGAATTCTTCAACGATCATTGCACAGCGCATCATCATCACTCCTGCTGTGGCAGCTGCTGCTTCAGTGCCTTCTTCATTGACTTCCACAAAGGACTTGTGAACCACTTCTGAAAGCACCAGCTCATTGCCAGCTGAAATCCCTGAGAAGTCTGCCTTCCCTAAGTCAAACGCATCAGGCATTCCCATGCTGCTCAGGAGGGGCTTCAGATCATAATTTTCTTCCAGTTTAAACCTGGGTAAAGACACCTTCACCTCTGTGCATTCCATCGCTTGTGGATTGAGCCAATCTATCACCTTCTCATATGTAAGTTCTCTTTCCAGCTAAAGAAAACCCAAATATTTGCATAATTAAAATAAGACAGTTTTACTCAGCCATAAGTAGTAATTACTGTGTTTGTTTATACTGTATATAACATGCATCTTTTTTCCGGGGTTTAGAGCACCTCAAGCCAGAAATGCAAGTTCTACTTCTCATTAGAGAACTACACCTCGAGCCCAGATCAATCCCACATGCTTTTTGGTAGACACAACAAGGATCAGTCCCTTCCATGTAAAGTTTACTTTTATAAAACATGTTAGATTGGTGGCTTTTTACATTTTGCATATGGGAGGCAAAGGAAGAGAAGAACTAATGACAAGTTCCCAAAGAAACCGAACCCAGTTCCTCTATTTCTTCACCAGAAGATCCTCCTTTGGGTTGACAGGCTGACGAAAAAGTCTGCTCACAATGCCCCTTGCAGTCAGTGTTAGAAAACCTTATTAATAAATTCTTGTTCAGGGCATGAAATAGCCAAAAACTGAGTCATATCTCCACAGCAGAATAGATCCTACACTTTCCTGAGAGTTTGTTTCTCTGGAAGTGGGCAGGGACAACCTGCTAGCTGTTCAGAACAGAATATCAATGGGACAAGCTATAGGTCTTCCTAAGAGCTTCCCCAACACCCCTCTCACCACATATGCTCCTCAGCACAACCTGCCCTCACCATAACAACAGTTAACATCAGTTGCTAAGGAGGGTCAGGTCTTCAGGTGGTACTGAGCACCAGTGACATAACAGCTCTGGAATTGAACTGCAGTTCTATATGCAATATCAGACTTTCTCCCCCAGAAGGACACAGAGTTGCATTTATCTCAACAACTTACACTTTCCAAGCCAGTGGATCCATCCTGAATTGCATCAGGGAGCAGGATAATCATGCTGAGTTCATTACCGACATAAGGGAGCTCAAGGACTTTGGTCTGCAAGTCCCAAATATAGGCCATGTTAAACTTATCCTTCCTGCACATCATCTGCACAGGTTTGGTCTCTTCCTAAAAGTAAAGAGATGTCAACAGGTCATCTGATGTCAACTGAGTGAGTATGCTGGTCTCAAAATAAAAAGCAGGCATCCAGTTACTCAGGGCTTTCAATAATTTGACTAAAGAGAACCAAACACACCACAGACCACAGCCTCACCACTTCCTTTTGTGAAGAAGTAAGGATCCCCCAGACTTAATTTTTAGTTATTGATATGGAAATTTCTGTCAAGTTTCCTTTAAGGCAAAAAGGCAAAGACATGTTTATTGTCTTAACAACTAGTGACAAGCATTAAACAGAGCTAGTAAGAAGCAGGACCCATGTTCCTTGCTTTAAATGAATGCAGAGCCATTTCAATGAAGGTATTTTCATTTTTAGTCCATGTGGGTCCAAGCGCTGTAACAAAGAGAAATTAAAGTATTTTAAAATTATATTAAAAATACTGAGAAAGGGAGAACATTATTTTGAATTCTTAAGTCACATGGATAGTAAGAAGGTGTATGATTTTTCTCCTAAATTTCATTCTCCAGTACCTCCTTCCATTTTCACATGGTACATGAGCTGCTGTAATTCACATAATTATTTCATTCCTTTTCAGTTAGGAGCTTCATTACTTTCTCCTTTACCTTCACATGACAACCATGTAAGTAGTTTTTTGTTTTTAAAGTAAAGCCCATTGAAATAATGCCCCGCAGCAACACATGAGAAAGATAGGCCCCCTTCAGATACTAGAAGACTGCTACAAGGATGCTGGAGAGGGACTCTTCATTAGGAACTGTACTGACAGGATAAGGGGTAACAGGTTCAAACTTAAACAGGGGAAGTTTAGATTAGATATAAGGAAGAAGTTCTTTACTGTGAGGGTGGTGAGGCACTGGAATAGACTGCCCAAGGAAGCTGTGAATTCTCCATCCCTGGTGGTGTTCAAGGCCAGGCTGGACAGAGCCTTGGGTGACAAGGTTTAGTGCAAGGTGTCCCTGCCCATGGCAGGGGGGTTGGAACTAGATGATCTTAAAGTCTTTTCCAATCCTAAATATTCTGTGATTCAATGATTCTATGAATAAGCAAAGAAAAGGTCACACAGCACATGAAAATCATGCTGTTGCAAGAGATGCAAGCATCAGAGAAGTAATGTCACAGGATGCTGGAAAGGCTCTTGGGATATTAATGTAACTCTTTCCCACTGGGCACATTGTAAGACAGCTATCTTAAAACTTTAGGTTACACCTCAGATTGACAATTGTTATTTGAGTCTACTCAAACACTTCTGCAGGTCATCAGCGGCTAGTCATTAGTAGGATGAAAATACAAACTTTATCCATTAGGTTTTATGAGGAAAGAGATTTGCAATTCTCTGTGTCTAAAAGCAAGTTCCTTGGGTAAGCCAAGGCAGCATTCCCAAACCCTACATCTTAACTTTCTCCAGTAGTTCTCTGGATTCCTTTCCTATTTTCCGGACATCCCAAGTCTGTATTAGTCCAAGGAAAAGAAAATTGAATAGTGTTCCTGGATACCATGCTAGCTTTTTCAACATGTTTCAACAGCGAGAGAGCAAGACAGCAGCAGGAACCAGGTCAGTCCAGTGGTTTCTGAAGTGCTGCAGCAGGGAGTATGAGGTGAGTAGCAACATTCCCTAACTGAAAAGTGGTATTAACAGTTTAAGCTAATATGTTTCACCACTGGGGGAGAGATGGTCTGAAGTCAGGCAGGAGGGCTTCAGTTTTGAACAGTGCTTATTTTAAGCCAGGGAGTTAAGGAAGTCATGTTACCAGTTCTTGCTAGTGACATCTGGAGGCAGACCCAGAGCCTGAGGTGATCCTGAGGGGCAGTCATGGCCTGCTAATGATAGTAGCCAAGGCTTCTTCAATAGCACTGATATACTTCTAAAAGCAGGTATAGCATGGAGGTCTTCAAAGATGACTTATTTTTAATTACATTTGTTTTGGATCAGTTCAGTGGTAAAAATGCAGGTGGAAAAAAGAAAAAGAAAAAAGCAGTGACTGAAGACTTACAAATTTGGCACATGTGTAACTGCAGCTTTCTGCCTACAACCTAAAGGAAAATTTCTTTTCTTATCCTCACCAGTTTTATCATGAAATAATGAAGTTCACAAACTTCTGTGGAATTGTTCACAACCTGCAAATAGCACGGCAGCTTTACTCAACTGTTCTCTTCAGTTCTGAGTTCTGTAACTACATAGAAAGGTACTTCTCTCAAACAAATAAGAAGGGTAAAAGGAAGAAAGAAGAGACAGAATGAAAGAAACAGTTGTTATATTAAAGTTTCTAGTAATAATGTGAAACTTAACAGAAACTAAACAGAGTGTTCATGTTAAAGTGAGAGGATACATTTCATACAGCCCACCCAAAGTAACCCTGCTTGCATGAATTTTGTTTTTCCTGTCTTCAGAGCTAAATGTATTCAGAGTGCTTCATAATAACAGTGGAT
Organism: Psittacus erithacus; assembly: GCA_009867235.2. Lineage (NCBI taxonomy): Eukaryota > Metazoa > Chordata > Aves > Psittaciformes > Psittacidae > Psittacus > Psittacus erithacus. Next base: position 84,384 of record WYDI02002126.1, read on the forward strand.
TGTGAGCACTTTAGCACATCATACCTTGTTTATTTGAAATGGCACTTCTGCTGTCCTCTCTTTGTCAAACTGCTTTGCCCAGTTGCCTTTGAAGTAGATGGCATTCACCAACACAAGTCTGGTCAGTGAATCGAGAATGCCCTCTGCCAACAGGTCCTGAATTTTACCTTTATGATACATAGGGGAAAAAAAAAATATTTTTTAAACAGTTTGACATGTATCCAATTACCTAATATAGTACCTACTCTGTAATAAATATAAATGAGAGAAATATGTACCAAACAGAGCATGAGCTCAATGTTTGTTTTTTTTTTTTTAATTCACAATACTCTATCTTGAAACAGCTCTTTACCCAAGCCAGGGCTGACGTTAAATACAACACAGCATCTTGCAAAACACTCACCTTCAGTCCTTTCCTCTACCCAGCCATTTATTTGTTTTCTGGAATCATCCCAAGCACGCATGAAGTCAGTCTTTTCTAGTCCAGCATGGTAGGATTTCTGACTCAACTCTACAAATGACTAACATGGACATTCAGAATAGCTTTTCAACATTTTACTCTCATTCAGCCACAAATGATTCCTAAATACACCAAGAAAATCTGCCCACTCTTCTCCCCCAGCTTCAGACTGAGCCATTGAAGTTTTGCTTTCACATTCGTATTAGGTTTTATACCACCTATTTGAACTAGGAGCCGTCCACAGTATGTTAAGTCACATGCTAAAGTTCTACAAAACTGAAAACTGATGTAGCTAGGTTTTTTGGTTGGTTGGTGTTCGGTTTTTTCTTCAGTGAGAGAACATATGATTTTGTAAGCTTCTTTCAACATAAATTTTATTGTTAAACCTCCCAAGCTAATAGAAAACTCTTTAGAAGGTAAACTGATTTTTCTTAGGAAAAAGCCCCACACCTTCTGTCTGATTTAATATACCTAGATCTTTATTACACAGATGCAAAGTTTTGAAGTACAACCCATGTAAGTTTTATATATTAGACAGGTGAAACACTACCATTCTTCTTAAAAAGAATCATCATAAATTACTCCCCAAGGAGGGCAGGGAGGGAAAGGGAAAGAGAGGGGGAAAGTAGAGCCTTTTATCTTCTTGCTGTTAAGGAATCATTTAAAGGAACACATGTAACACAATACCTACTATCCTTATTTAGATCTTCTGATAAGGAAAACCTTTTAAGTCATGTATTCCTCTCAGTATGATCTTTGAATGGCTTATGTAACAGAGGAACTACAAAATACTGCCCATGCTGAATAGGAATGCCAATTCTTTTGTTTCATATTTACACACTATCAAGGGAAAACAGCTACGTCAACTATTTGTCCCACAGCCAAAAATATGAATGGATCATGGAATCCTAAAGAATTAGGAGTCTGATGGATTTCATAGTGCTATGCACCAGTTCTGCACTTGGGTCACAGGTTATGTAAAAGGGTCTTCTCTACGAAGTTCAGATACCAGGCTCTGGCATAACCTACTGCATTAGCAGGTGTCAGCCCAGAAAATTTGGAAAGTAAAATCCAAAGCCTGCCTTAGACCTCTGAAGGAAGCAGGAAGCCAATACATTATACTAAAAAATTACACAAATTTAATGGTTACTTACTGAAAGAAACTCAAATGTCTTTTCTCCATAAAGTCGGTTAGCAGTTCTCAGTATATATTTGGTGTTTGGATCATTAATTTCAGAGAGAAGTGACTGATACCCATTGTGAGCATCCTCAGCTTTTTTCAGAGAAAGCACCTGTAGAAAGACAAACATCCTCAGCAAGACTCCATGCCCTCCCTAAACATATTTGCTTCCACATGAATTTTTTCTTAATGACTTTTGGGGTTAAAAACTGACATGAAGACAAAACTTTTTCATCAAGCCTCCCATCTAGAGCTTATCATGCAATTCACATATGATGCACCTGGACAGGTGTTGTACAAGTACTGAATTAGGGAGCAGAAGAGTCCGCAGTATTTAGTTTCCTTCACTCAAGCCAAGCATTACAGGGTCACAAAATCATCAAGGTTGGAAGGGACTTCTGAAGATCATCAAGTACAACCTCCTTGTTCAAGCAGGGCCATCTACAGCCAGTAGCCCAGGACCACGTCCAGACGGCTCCAAGAATGGAAACAATACTATTTTAAAGGAATTTCCATACATTTAAAAAAAAAAAAAAAAAACAAAAAACCAAACTATGTGTTTATACTCCTTTTCCACTTCCCAAAATAAGCAAACATAGGAACAAAAATTACTGATTATACATTCAATAGTCAGTTGCATATGTAAAAATATACTAAGTGGTATCTGCCACCTGAGCAAGTTTAAAAAAATGTTAAGCCTGGCTACATTTTCAAAACATATATAGTCTGATATAAAGCAAAAAGAACATACTGGAAGAAAGTATTTTATGTAGCTAGATTCATCAAACTTACACAAAAAGTCCCAGGTAACTCTTAATGACATACTGAAGGAAGATCTGTCTCAAAAGACCAAACACACAAAAACGACACACAAAACTAAACAGGAACCTCTGAATTCCATATCGAAGAAAGGTCCTCCTATAAAACCAATACAACCAGGTACTGCTTATATACATACCAAATAAAGACCTCTGCTCTCTGAGACCAGAATGACAATAGTTTAGCAGAAGTTCAGGTCACAGTCTGTAATACCGATCTGCTGCTCATATAGTCCCACCAAATTCAAAACACTAGGTTTATTGAGACATACCTTTACAATTTGGGCTCCAGTGTTACCTTTTGAACCCAGCAAAACCATAGACAATGCAGAAGAAATACTAAAAGGAGAAAAGAACAGATTCTGCCCACTTCTGTTCTCACACAGCTTTCTTAAGAGGTCAAGTGCAAAAGTGGTATTTGCTGCACAGAGGCTATCCATGGTTCAGAGCCTGGGAGATAAAACATAAAACAAGAATGGCTCAAATTTGTTCTAATAAACTGACAACTTATTTCTGTCTTTCACACTTCCCAGAATAAACTATGCAGAAAATGTCACAATTAGATTGGAAAATTATCAATTCACTGAAAAACTGATTTGGAGGAAAAAGCACCTTAAATCCCATAGTAAGCAGTTATTTTGGTGATTTACTGTTTGCTTTTGTATTTAAATCCTACACCTATAAGAGAGATAGCAATTCTCACTTGTATCATTAGACTCTTCACTATGTAAATAATACTACATCTTTTGAGACAATCAGATACAACAGTATTTTGTTTAGGATTTATTGAAACAAGTCTCTTTTGACCTCACAAAGACAATTATCTGCCTTTACAGCAAAACCAGAGCAAAAGGTTAGGTATCACAATAGGAGAATTATAAATTTTTACCTTGTCTAAGTCTATGTATCTTCAGTATTACCTTCAGCTTACTGATACATGTGCATGCTGTGTTTTAAACCTAACAGCCACTCTGGCAAACGTCTGCAGAATTATTTGACCTACAAGATTAAAAAGAAAAAATGTTACTTGGTCAGCATGATGATTACTGTAATTTCCTCCTGTAGTACAAAGAAAAATCAAAGTCCATTTCAGTTCCATTTTATTGCCTGCAACACGGAAACACACACACAAAAAACCCAACCCTGTTAATAGATAATTTTATGGGACACGCACAGTGCAACATATGTAACTTGTATGTACATAGTGCACATCTGGCATGTGTATGCCCAATATACATTACATACATCACATGTGTAGGCAGCTAACCTGAGATTAAACCATACATCTATAAAAGGAGCAGTAAGTACTAGAATTCTGACTTAACTGTAGTATCACCAGATATTGTAAACTATCAGTTGGTAGCAAAGTCTGCATTTTTTCCTTCCCTTAAGGCAGTGCCTACTGTTGATACGTTGCTACAAAGTAAAAAGCCAACAATTAATTCATATCACTGATTCATTATCTCAAAACATCAGGTGGAAAGGACAAGTTTCTGCATGCATGATTTTCCACTTCGGAAAATTTTCTGCTATTAGCTCTGCTATAAACAGTAGTAACTTTTCTCCTTTTCTCTTCTCCCATAACTGAAGAGAAGGGTGGAGGCAGGGTACAAGATCAGGTGGAAAAAATCCTCCAGTTCTGTCTGAAATGAGTAATTTAACTACGTGTACTTTAAAGCATAACTAAGAGGCACTTTGCATTTTCAGTTTGTGGTGGTTACAGCAAACCCCTAAATTTTCCTGCTGTCCTAATACCTGCAGATTACTAGCATTAAGATTTTTTTTGACCTGTAGGCCAAAACACACAGGAATAGGGACACCTACAAGCAGTTATTATCTATAAAGTTTTTGTAGGGCTGCCACACCCAGCAAGATCTAACAGACAAAGGGATGCAACTCATGCTATTTGCCTACCTGAAAATCAGTGCATTTAATCAAATTATAAGTAACATTTCAATAGCTGTTATCAGCTGTTGTTCCCAGGCTGAAAGTCAGAAAACACAGCACTGCACCAGCTACTAAGGAGAAAAATGACTGCTACTGCTGAACCCAGGACATACACAATGGCTGCACTTTAAGGAACAAAAAATGTATGACACTAGCATATATTTGTAACTCAACTGTAAACTGCTGCAAAACCCCCAGTGATCACAGGGTTTGCTGTCAGCAACTCACTCCTCACTCTGGTCTCCCTGCAGAAGTTCCTGGGTGCCCTGACCCTGTGCATTCCTACCACTATGAATTTGAAGCATATATTCTCAGCAGTAGACATCTAAAGTATTCTTTAGGACAGTCTTTAGGGACAGGCTGTATCTACCTTCAACAGCAGATATACATTACAGCATCTCTCCTAGATGCTGTTTTTGCCATGGGAGGACCTGGCCAGGCCAGGGTACAGGGAGCTCCAGCCTGTGGCCCAAGAGACATATGCCACCAAGCCTACTACACGGATTAGTGCCCACGATATGCAGATACCTCCCCATCCTACATCAGCTGCCTCAGAGGAATTACAAGCCAACTGTTTCAAACACAGAGTGGGAACTCAGGCGATGAACATCAGGCGGAGTCCATCTCAACAGAGGAAGCTGTGTATGTGGCACAGACATCTTTTTCTACCCTATGAACCAAAGCAACCTTTCTCGAGGAGAAAAAGGCTTCACTTAGGTTTAGGAGAGTCAGGACAGATGTTCACACATCTGAAAGGTAAAACTGCTAACAGCTCCGGATAGCTGCTCTTCACATCACACCTCTCTAGGGCGAGCAGCAGGATACAGGGAATGACGCAGCTTTATGAGCACCCAACACCACCGTCCCTCAGCTCCAGGAGGGTCTCAGCAGGAGCTGACAGAAGCAGGGCGTCCCCAAGGTCTGACCCCATCCCAGCAACCTCAGGCACAAAAAGACAAAGGCTTGGCACTCCATAGGGCAAGAAGACCCTCCTCTGGGCCCGTGCTGGACTTGGCACCACGAAAGACATCAAAACTCAACATTTCGATGTACCCCCACATTCCTACACATGAAATACGCCCTCTACACACCACTGCGACTCCAGGCGACAAGAAGCAGAAATCACGAGAGATAAAAAAAAAAAAAAAAATCACCAAAGCAACGCCACGCAGCTTCTACAGCGCAGGCTCCCCGTAAGAAACGGGCATCCCCAGGCCAGCAGCACACTCACCCTACCGGGAGTCGCGCTTCTCTCCTCCCGGAAGCGCCGCGGAGCCAGGGGAAAGGCTGGCAGCTCGGCCCCTCCTCAGCCGCGCCCCGGGACTGAGCCGAAGGTCTGCGGCGCTTCCTTGTTCGCAGCGGCAGTCAGGGAAGCGCCACAGCCGCACTGGCCAAAATGGCGGCCCAGCTGCCGCCCACTCCCGCCGACAGCCATTACCTTCCTCTCCCCCTCCCCCTACGCCCCCCACTTCAAGTGCCTCCTTGGGCACAGCCGGTGATTTTCCAGCTCTGCCTCCCTCTCGTGGCAGAGCTGACAGGAAACACCCTCAGCCCGGAACAGGTTATAGTTGTTATTGATTAGTTTTGAAGCAGGGCTTGTTTTGAAAGAAAATGAGCTGTTGCTGTACAGGCTTGGTTCTTGCTCGTGTACCTGAGGGTCTGAGTGAGGTAAATAGTCCCTGTAGAGGTGTATTTTTAATTTAGTTATTTTTTTTAAAAACAAAATCTGTGTAGTGACATGTGAAGCTAATTTGAGGTTAAATTTAGAGCTGCTGAAGGTTTACAGCTGGAATGTGGAAGGAAGACAAGGGATGACCACAGGCCTTGGGTGTGGAGGGTCTGCCCCTAGCTGCAATGCAGGGACCGAATCGAGGGCTAAGCAGGGTGTAACTGCTGCAGGCTGGGAGTAAATGCTGGGACCACGTTTGAGTCAGGGGCTGTAGTCATGGGGGTGAGGAGACGGACTGTGTTAGCATGCGTTTGTGTACACTGCTCAGAGGGGAAGGGATAGAAATGCCACAGCTAATAATGGTTAGGACAGAGCTACCCTTGATGGCCTGGTCTGAATGACAACCAGGATTGCTTTTAATTTAATTTCTTTATTTTAATTTCTTTCTTTTCTTTTTAATTAATTTCTTTTAATTTAATTGCTTTTTTAATTGCAAGCCATTGTGCCCTCCTCTTGGCCCTGTCATGGTTGGCGCTTCAGGGTAAGAGGGAGGGCACAGGAGCAGCTGTGCCTTTGGCCCTGGGGTGGTGCGGTCTGATGGAGAAAGGGTCAAGGTCCTTCTCCACCTAGTTGCAGCAGGAGTTTCAGGTTTTGGGATTTACCTCTGTGCTGGCAAGCAAGCATCTCTGGTGCAGCAGGGCAAGGAGTAACTGACTAGGGTGAGCAGAGTCTGCCGTAGAAGAGAATGGTTTGTGATTTGTTGTGTCTGATGAAGAAGATAAAAGGGTGGTCAGCTTTAAAAGTCATTGTTGGTGCTTTTGATCTCAGCACCAGAGTACCTGTGGCAGCTGCTGCCTCAGAACCTTCTTCGTTGATCTCCACAAAAGCTTTGTGAATAACTTTTGAGATGAAAACATCCTTCTTCACTGACATCCCCGTGAAATCAGCCTGAATGGGGTCAAAAGCATTTTGTATTCCCATGCTGCTCAAAGTGGATTTAAGGTCATAATTCTCTTCCACCTTCAACTTGGGCAGGTAAAGATCCACTTCAGCTTTCATCATATTGGCTGATTTGGTCCATTCAGCCAATTTCTCGTAGGTCAGCTCTCTTTCCACCTGCAATGAGTCAAGGAAGAGAACAGTTGGAATGTGAAGGACAGAGACAAGATATGCACATACCAGTGTCATAGCACTCATCAGGAACATGTGAAACAAAACCCAGCCACCAGCAGTGGCTACAGCTAGAACATGCACCATATTCATAAGGCATGATCCTGCAAAGTCGTGAGTGACTTATACTCGTATTTATTTTCTTAAAGGTGATGAGGTGTAGGCCTGAAGCCTCAGAGTAGTTATATTTCTTTTCCTGGTGTGAAGAATATTGCTTTTTTGCAGTGTGTGACTTACAATGATAATAAACTCTTGCTTTGTGTGTATATGGATAACTTTTATCCTAGTAGTGGGAAATAAGTGGAATGCATGGGACCTGAGGTACAAACAAGAAGATGTTTGTCCTGATCTGTTTAGAATCTGAAATTTATCCTGGCATAGTCATGCGTGGCTGTTGATACCTTCTGGGTCAGGATAGTCAACACTTAGTTTGAGAAACCACCACAAAATACCAGGTGCAAATCTGGACTGCAAATGATATAAAAATGAATTACTACAGCTCTTAGGAGAAGATGACTTTAGAGCGCAGTGATTCAGATTTGGTCCTTTCCTTTGCTTGTGCTATTCTGGCAACAGAAAAGAGGATGCAAAACAGTCTAAGCCAGTTGTGCAGACATATTTTTAGATGCATCTGTAAGTAAAATACTATGTTTGCAATATTATCAGATGCCCTCAGCTTAGGAGCTGGGAAATTATGGTGTTCATGAAACAAAGTAAACACACATCAAAACCTATTCTACCATGGTTTTGAAGCTTGTTCTTCTTCACTTTTTTAATCTATTTTTGTTACTGTCTCATAGTGTATGTGACAAAACAGCAGGTCAGTTGTACCAGCTGCAGACCAGTAGTGTTATCATTGATGTCATCTGGTAGGAGGACAAACATGCTAAGTTCATTTTCCACATACGGCAACTCAATTATTTTGAATTTCATGGCTGTTTCATGAAGTATCAAAAATGTATCTCTCAGAAACATCATCTGTACTGGTTTAGTCTTGGTCTGTGAAAAAAATCAGAGATGAAAAAAATAGTTACTTCATTCCTTAAAATGGAAGTTTACTTGCTTCATTGCAGTGAAAGCAAAAATTTGCAAACAGCACACAGCAGCATTTGGAGACACAGTACCCTTTCTTTTGTACGGTATCACATACACCTCTCTTTTCGAAGTCATTGGGATCCTTACAAAAAAATCAGCATAGACACATACATACCTAGTAACTGAATCACATGTCATATATTTCTTGTTTTAAAATAAAGAAGTTAGCTTTGATAAGCAAATAACTGCTGTGAGTGTTTCATGTATTCTCCTGAAAGTTATATTTTTGGAGTAAGGGCCCTGATTTGGGGAAAAAATGTTTACTTTCTTCCTGGGGATGCCATCAACCCTTTTGCCTGTTTATCCTTCCAGGCAATGCTGACCATCTCACTTTGCTTCTGAACCATATTTTCTGTGACTTGTGCTGGCTTTTCCTCTTCCCCAAACCACAGAGGACCGGATTACCAAATGGAACTGCATTACTCTGTAGTCTTTGGAACTCCTATGCTGTGCTTTGTTCACAGAGCTTTTACTAATATATCCACTCTCAGCTTCACATTGTTACATTTGATTGCAAAAGTTTATCTGTTCACAGGCTTTGCTATGATGTATACTGTGATTTAAACTGTCTCTGTGCACAATATATTGGGTTTACATAGCAAGATTTTTGTAGCAAGGGGGTGCAGGGGTGACTTCTGTGTAAAGACTTAAGAAGTTGCCTCCATTTCAGGCAGAGCCAGTTCCAGATCCACCACTGGTCAAAGCTGAGCCAATCAGCGATGTTGGTAACATCTTTGTGATAACATAGTTAAGAAAGGGTAAAAACTGCTGTGCAACAGCAGCTGGAAGAGAGGAGTGAGAATATGTCAGTGAAACAGCTCTGCAGATACCAAGGTCAGTGAGGAAGGAGGGGAGTAGATGCTTCAGGCATCAGAGCAGAGATTCCCCTGCAGCCCATGGTAAAGACCATGGTGGTGCAGATAGCCACCCTGCAGCCCGTGGAGGACCCCACACTGGAGCAGGGGGATGCCCAAAGGATGCTGTGACCCTGTGGGAAGTCTGCACTGGAACAGGCTCTTGGCAGGACCTGTGGCCCCATGGAAAGAGGAGCCCACGCTGGAGCAGGTTTGCTGGCAGGATTTGTGACCCTGCAGGGGACCCATGATGGAGCAGGCCATTCCTGAAGGACAGCATCCTGTGGAAGGAACCCACACTGGAGCAGTTCATGAAGAACTGCAGCCTATGGGAAGAGCTCATGTTGGACATGAATGACTATATCCCATAGGAGGGTCTCCACATAGGCAAAAAAACGTGAGGAGAAAGGAGCAGCAGAGACCATGTGTGATAAACTGACTGCAATCTCCATTCCCCATCATTCTGCACTGCCTTTGCGGGATAGATAGAAGAGTTTGGAGTGAAGTTTAGCCTGAAAGAAAGAAGGAGCCAGGGGAGGTGTTTTATATTTGGTCTTATTACTTATTAACCTACTCTGATTAATTTACAATAAATTAATTTCCTTAAGCCAAGGCTTTTTTGCCCAGGATGGTAATTGGTACGTTCTCCCTGTCTTTATCTTGGCTGAGGAGCTTTTCATCCTGTTTTTCTTTCTCTGTTCCATTGGGAGGTGGAGTGATAGAGAGGCTTGGTGGGCAGCTGGTGGCCAGCCAAGGTCAACCCACCACAACCATGTATCATGACAGATCCTAAAACCACACATGTAGCGTAGTAGGTACACAGTAGGTTTTAGGTACACAGTCACATCATTGACATAATTGCTTCACCTTGCCTGGCACACAAAAGGTGTTTGCACTCATAATCTATGTCAAACAAGATACTTCCCATTGACAAATAATTTTCTTGCCTTTAGCACAGTCCAAAAATCTGCATGTAGCCAGCTACTGTGAATCATCAGTACTCTAAATACTGTCAGCTCAATAACATGCCCTCCATGTATGCTGAATACATCATCCTCATGCACTCAACTAAAATGACAGCCCCCATGAAAATTCCCTCTGAGGTTTTATACAACACCCAGGGGACAAACAGCTTGTTCAGTTTCCTTGAACTCAGAGTATAGACTGTGTCTCAAAACCAGAAGAGAGCTGTAGGTGTGTAAACAGTGCTGTCAAAAGCAACTCAGTCTCTTTTGAAAGTGGGACCTTGGTACTTATTTCCTTTTGTCCTTCAGCTACTTAACCATGGTATTCTCAAGTGTTTTGATACTGAAGAGCTATTAATTAAAAATCTTATTCTCATGAATATGTATGGATAAGATAATGCTGAGTTATTTTCACAGTTGCTGTTCTCACTGAGTTTATACCATGTGTTCAGCTACAAGGAGCATTTCAGTGGCATATGAAATGTGTTTTTAGAGGTTTCCTGATCCTCAGTAATAGACACATTGACATATGATAACAGGCATATAGACAAGGAATTTACCTTGCTCACTCTGAAGGGTATCTCAGAAGTATTTTTCTCCAGAAATTTCTTTTCCCAATTTCCTCTGAAATAAATGGCATTTACTAAGACCAACACAGTGCGAGAACTGAGAGATCCTGCAGGCAGCAGACCCTGTATTTTCCCTTCAAAATCAGACAAATAGAACTGTTATTTCAGTGGGACTATGTAACTCACCAATTTTAATTGTGCCTTCTCTATGCCTACCTCTCTAGCAAAAATGTTTGCATTTGGGAGAAGTTTTTGCTGTACATTTTTCATGGTGTAGATATGGTTAAAATGGCTTTTGAAGTATATAGATATTTATTGCAATTACGACAGTAAATGGCATTGGAATGTAGGTAAAGTGGAATAGCTTGGCTATTCTGTGAAGATGGTTGCAGGCAGCTGAAGAAAGCAGAAAACCTCACTAATCGAAGCAAAGCCAATCAGTATCTACCTGTGCCTTCCTCTGAACAGAAATAATTCAGAAGAGTCTATGGCATGAAGAAGCAAGGGAAGGACCTTGTAAGGAGCATCAGTTTGGACAGAGATATTCTTTATGCTTTTTAACTGTGCTTTGCTCATTACCTCCCCTGAGTTTTCAAGACTACAAGAACAATAAATATGGAAATACAAATTATTTGAAAGCTAGGCAAGAAAAAAGCCACCAGAGTGGTACTTACTCTCAGTTTCATTCTCAACCCAAGAATTGATTTGTGCTGTGGCTTGTTCTGCAGCTGTCTTAAAGTTTACAGCTTGTGGCTTTGTATTGTAATAGCTTGTAATGAGCTGTAAGAATTTCTGAAAGATAAAATTGGAAAATTTATGCTTATTTAGTTAAATTTGAATTATAAAAATGTTAGAAATAATCACTTCAACAGATTATATAATCAGCTGATACCTAATTGAAGAAAACATACTGTGTTTTAAGTGGGATAACCCTTAAAATAAATTCTAATACATTCTATACTAAATATTAATTAAGGACTGATCAAACTTCAGTCTCAAGGAATCTGATGCTTCAAATTTTTGTGTTTGAAATCCAAGACGCAATTTGTAATTTTGAAATACCCCATGAAACATTCTTCTTTTGGTTTTTTGTTGTTTTGGATTTTGGTGGTTTGATTTTTTATTTTTGTTGGTATTTTTTTTTTAACTTCTCAAAATCACCTTTTTATATAATTTAAATACTTCCTTCCTGCTTTATGAAGTAGAGTTCAGTACAAGAGGGAAGAATAGTTAGATATGAAGTTGAAACAAGGCTTTTAGTTTGCTACAGAGGTGAGGAACCTGCCAAGAGTTTGTAAGGACAATAAAGGATCAGGCACAAAGGGAACAGTCTGGTAGAATAAAGTCATGGCAAAAAAAGCAGAATTAATGTTTGCATTGCTGTCTTCTGTGAAACAGTTCATGGAGATTTCCAGCAGACAATTCTTCCGATTTCCTGTAAAGCATGAGATTATGGAGAAAATGAGCAATAAACTTCAGAAGGACAAATTACTAATTACTTAGGAGACCAAACAAACTAAGATCTAAGAACACTAGTCTCATTTGAAACCACCTTCCAGGAAACTGGAAGATGATTAATACAACATCAGTTTTTAAAAAGATGTCAAAAAATACAGGTGATTACAAACTCATGAGTCTGTACAGGGCAAATGAGTAGAATAGGTGTAGTGGATGTAGGAGTAAACATGATGTACTGAAGGAATGTCAACAGCATTTTGTAATAGGAAATCCTAAATCACAAATCTGCTGGCGTTTTTTGAAGGTGTTGGGAAGGGTATGGGTAACAAGGTTGAGCCATTACAGTCTATCTATTTGGATTCCAAAAGACATTTCAAAGACATTTCATAAGACTTCTCACCAAAGGCTGAGCGTTCGTGGGAGTACAGAGATAGATCCTGTTTGTTTGAAAGACTAGAAACCAAGCGTAGGAGGAAACTCTTCACAGTGAATGGTTATTACTACTGGAGTACCAATGGAATGTCTGATAAAGTCTGTGCTAAAGTATTTAATCTATAAAACCAAGGTCTAAATGTTTACATCAACATATAAATATTAAAATATTTATAAATGATCCAGTGAAGTGTAAGGTACAGAAAATTATTATTACTGTTTAGGAATGAGGTATTGAAGCTATAATGGACAGTTGATAGGAAAAAAATCTGCCCAATAGCCATCAAAAGGCAAGTACAAATTCAAGAGTTACAAAGAAAAGAGTAGGGAACAAAAGATAGAATATTAGAATGGCACTGTATAAAGCTATAGCAAGCCCATTTTCTGAGTTCTGTGTGCAGCCCTGGCCTCTCTGTCTCAGAAATGCTAGAGTATAAAAGATACAGAGACAGGGGAGGAGGATGGCCAGAGATATGGAGAAGCATGCTTTAGAGGCAAAATAAACCAATAGTGATGTCAACAGGCAGCAGTCTTGAAAGACACAGCCACTGATGAGGGTTCCCTAGATGAGGTTTGCAGTAGATTCAAAAGGCAAGCCTGCAAATTCATGAAGTCCCTGAGCTGCAGATCACTTGGTGACTGCAGCAGATTCTGGAGAAACATCACTACTGTTGTAGTTTAAGCTTAGTCGTAAATTAGAAAAGCATGTAGCCTGCTCGTTCCCCCCCCACAATCTGTCCTCCTCCACCCCACCCCACCCCCCCCCGGAGGAATGGGGAGGAGAATCAAAAGAATGTAACCCCCATGGGCTGAGATAAGAACACTCCAGTAACTAAGGTATAACACAAACCGCTGCTACTACCACCAATAATAACAATGATAAGGGAAATAACAAGGGAAG